>JAAXYW010000708.1:0-31104 GCA_036851895.1 Orthonychiurus folsomi | reverse complement strand
CAACTCAGTTTTCAGTTACTCCAAAAAACAGTGAAAGCACTAGAGAGGGAGAGGGAATTCGCTTTGTTCGGTGGACGGCTATCATAGTTAACGATTCCCCTCAGTCGAATGTCGAAACAGCATGCAGTTAGAAAATATAACACGACCTATATTTTTCATTTTTGACCGCCTCACGAATTGATTGATTGCCTTTAGAAAAGGGGGGGGGGGGAAGAGAGAAGGTGGTATGGTGTATGATCCAGAGATAGTGGAGAATCTGAAAGCCAACACGGCGACCTCGTCAGTCAAAAATGATCTAACACGATCTCCTTTTTCCTTTTACCTTGAATTTTGTACAGACTTATGGAGTTTCTTCCGCAGCAGAGCAAATTAGGAAAAAGCGTTGAAAAGCTTAAACGCTTTTAAAGGTGTTGAATCATTGAATGTTGATTTAATTTCAAATCCTTAAATTTACAGGTGACTTGGATAATTATATACTCTGGCTTAAACTTCTCTGATGTCGACTTAAATCACTTCACTGCATCTTAATCTTGCCTAGTAACTACAATGGTCAGTTGGTTCGCCATCGTCATTGCATTGGTCAACTGATGGCATTTAATACACTGCAGACAGATTTTGTATTTGGAGATGTTGAAAGTTGAAGAATTGCATGGGAAAATTACAAGTGATTGTTGGGTCCTTGCGGATTGTTGTATTGTTTAATTTTGATATTAGCTGTAGATCACAAGATAACAGGGATAGATTGGAAAAGATTTATTTAGCTAATCATTTTGATACGATGATTTCTGTACCTCAAATTTGATTTGCAATAAAAGGAAACAAGGAAAGTACCAATTATTTGTTGTTTTAATCTCTTGACTTAACTGTGTTTTTTTGGTTAGTACGTTTTTACATAACACTTTTAACCTTACAAAATGGCTTAAGGATAGCTTCGAATTTATAGGCTAATTAATATATAATTATGCAGCAGTAAGGGAATTGCTTTTTATATTGATCAGTATCGTTATAGATTCATTACTCAACTCATTTCAATTATAGCACCACTTTCACACATTATCGCGCGGATGTAGATTTTACAAAAAAATAACTCAGATTTAAAGAAACTAACTCTAATCACGTTTAATGCAAAAGCATGCTCATCCCTGCCGGGATTCGAACCCGGGACCTTTGGATTAGAAGTCCAACGCGCTATCCACTGCGCCACAGGGACATCCCAAATATATGGGCCATTTAGAGCATCCTTGGCTGTAGGAATGTAAGAACCCAGGAACTCCGACTCCGGCACTGCACTACTGCATTTGCATTCATAAGCGTAAGCACAACTACTGTAAAAAAATCGGTGAAAAAATAACAGCATTCAAGATTAGGTGTACGCGTAGTTCAGGTCAGGTAGATGCTGAATGCACTGCTTAGCACTAGCACAGCGACGACAAATTGCTATTTGCTATGATTATGCGATTATGGATTAGTTTTAATATACATAGTAAACTAAACGGTTTACTCATTCTTCATTCATTTACACGTTTGCTCTTGACCCGGAACTGATTTTATGTTTATTGCTCATACTATACATAAAGTAGACTATGTAATGTAATGGAAGCAACTCTAAATCGAAACATATTTATTGTCCTGAAAGGTTCATTCATTATTGGTTAAAACACTACTGCCCATAAAATTCTAAGCAACAAAACAATTACACCAAATATGTTTAGAAGAACTTACTAAAAAGGCACTTATATGTGTTTGATTTTCCGTGGCTTTGTCAACATCATATACATATCATAAGAATCACTCACACTCAATCTATCTGAATTTACTGAAGTACTCATAACACACGATAACTTAGATCATCGGTCAGGATGTGGATGTGGAAGCTTTAGCATTAGCATATTGCAGTTTGATTATATTTTTTTAGTTGTGTTTTCTTTAGTATTATGTATGTGATGTTCTAGTTGCATTAATTTGTAGTAGCTTCTAGCTTGCCTTCATAATAGTTCTAGTTTAATTTCGTAATTTCAATTTCCCTGTTGTTGGAGCAAGTAAGTGGTCTGGTATGGTATGTATGTGTATGTAGCCCTTTATTTCTTGCCCTGAGATTTGAGATCTCCTTTGGTGTGGGATCTTGTGGATAAAATGAGAATTATTTGTAGTGGAAGAGAGAGGGATTGGATGTGGGGAACACGCGGTCGGCACGGCATGGTCACCTCGCCGCCTGGCTTCGCTTGGAATTCCTTATCTGCTTCCCGGCCTCTGCCTGCCTCTGCATTTTAACTCCACGACTCCTTCAACTTTCAAGAAGCGTCCTTTCATTTCCAAATCCAATCCCTTGGAGACAAGAAGTGCCCTTGACTTGTTCCTTCCCTAGACCCATTGGGTATTCAACAATGAATTCCAATCGCCTGGCTCCAGCCCTGGCCAAGATCCTGGACGTCGTCACAATTCAGGAATCCAGAATCCCTTCCTTCAACCGACTTTACCATTCTACCCGATCATTATATGCAGGAGAAGCTTGGAGATTCAAGTGAGTACTTTTAATTTTAATTGTAGTTGTAACTCGATTGAATTGAGATTCATTACCACATCTTTTGTTTTTGTATCATACCGTGCGTAAATTCAACAAAATCAATAGCATAATTGTAACATATTTTTGTGAGTTTTTGACTCGGATTTAAATGAACGCAAGATCTGACCTCTAAGAAGTGTGGATGATCAACAATGCGGTGTGGCACGGTGAGAGCATGGACCATTTACTAAATACTATTTTTGACTGTAGGAAAGGACTTCCACGAAATCCCAATGCTTATGGTGCTATAACCGATCTACCCGATTACACATTTCTTTGAGAGCATGGATCATTTACTAAATACTATTTTTGACTGTAGGAAAGGACTTCCACGAAATCCCAATGCTTATGGTGCTATAACCGATCTACCCGATTACACATTTCTTGATGGTAAGCGGACTCCTGTAGGCACAGGGAAAGCGCAAAGGGCTAAGTTTCAACAAGAACTGAGCGTGAGTACTATTTAACTATTTTAATAGCTAGATGTTTAGGGAGCACACAGGGTTTATTGGTGGTTTTCAATTAACGGGTAGGTGTAGCCGCGACGCCATCTTGAACCACGCTTTTGGCAATTTTGGTCAAGCCACGCTTGATGATTGCATGAGCTCAATACTTTACTTTTTGGGTTGATGAAGTTTATATTTGCCATTCCTAAAATTGTATTACTATACTACTCTGATTAGCCACTTGATTTGATTGACCACATTAGCCTTAATATTGTTTTTTTAATTTTAGACAAAAATTATTCAACTCAGCTCAGAGCTTGACTTTGCAAAGCAGAGGCATAAAAGGCTGAACCAAGAAAGTGAAGAAGAAAGGCAACGAATACTAGACAGCAAATTGAAACCAAAGGGGAAAAGTATGGCCAAAGACCAGCCGAGTTCATCAATTAACGACCAATAATTTAGCAACACTTAAAGCTGCAGGTTAGAATTACATCTAAAAAATTTTATTGGGTCTGGTGGTGGTGTAAGTGAAGATGGGCCAGCCGGTGGCAACAGTAAGCCGGACATCTGATTTCGTGCTTTTGATTTTATGGATATAGGAAATAACTTGACGCTATTTATTGCTTTATTAAATGGTTAACGAGTGAATATTGCTCTTTAGTGGTTATCCATTTGATTGAGGCATTTCCATTATACTGCGAGAATCTCGTGCCTAGTCTCTTTCTAGTCAAACGATAAGAAACGGAAAAGCCAGATTTTGACGGCTTTGATTTTGGAATGAAGCGAATTCGCGGACAATAAAATCGCAATGATACATTTTTGAACTTTTATTAAATATGGAATTTGATTAATAAAATAATTTACATCGACATAAAGTAAAATTTACAAATATTAAATGCTCAAACTCCGATAAAACATAACTTCGTAGTAGTAGTTAGTAGGTAATTTCTCGGACAGAAGTTTCAAATTTAATCTAATGTTTCTAGTATGATAATACGAATCATATTTCTAACATATCGCGATTTAATTTTCAGATCTTCAAACTTTTAACCTAAGCTTTTATTTTTATTGCCATCTCACAGTTAAACGTTAGAAGGAAGTTTAGGCCAGCCGAGAACTTGGGAACTGAACTTGAATTTAAATAGCTTTAAGCTTTGTTAAGAAAACATAAAAACTAAACGCTTGCCTTAAACGTGTGTGATCATTATGGCTAACCTCGTCATATGATGCACACAAAATGAACATAAGGGAGTGGTCGATGTTACTGGCTACTGTTGTAAAAATCGCTTGGGTACATATTAGACAAAATGACGTATTACATGTTAAACCTTTCATAGAACATGCTCGAAACTTACTTAGGTGTTTAACTTACAGTATGTTAAGTTAATTTCAAATAGCGGTGTAGTGGGATAATACATAGTACATCACATATAATCTCGTAAACTCATTTCGAATGGAGCTATCCTAAAGTCAGCTGACTATTTAAAGATGACGTTAGGACAGTATAAGATTCTAGTAATTCTACTTTCTGCTCTGCTGAGTGCATTCACTCACACCGTCAAGCCAGGAGCTTTATAACTTCTACAATACAGATACTCTAACACATATACGAACTACATCAATATAATAGTATTTTTTGGTTTTATGTTTTAGTAGCTTAATGGACGTAGAATTAATTCGATAATAGGATTTTAAAGACAATTTTACGATTCCTCTGTTGCTTCACTTTAATTAATTGGACTTCAGCAAGCATTAAGATTTTGAAAACTCTGGTATTCAACTTGAAATCTCGATCGAACATCTGGCTCGATTTAATCAAGTCTTTCCAAAAGTGTAATCAACTCTGCAATTCTCGCGCTCCAGTGTTCAGTTACAGTTACTTCATTAAAAAGGCACCCTGTCCTTCGCGAAGTCTTGCTATACTAGCATTTTCCCCTAGCAGTAATGAGTATTGTTTCCGGATTTTCAGGATTGCATTGTAAAAGTTCCTAATTTCACAGAGCTTTCTCATTAGCATTTCTCTCATTAGTTGTGGGCTGGGGTTATCTTCTTCTTATCTATACTTCATTCATCCTCTTTGCGTAGCATTTATTGAAAAGAATTTAGAGTATGTGAAGATTCTCACAGTTTTTGAATTTTGCATCTTCTTTTCCCAAGAGCCATGTCAGCATTTGTCTTGCCTTCACACTTGCCCGCAGGATCCCTCGATGTTTGCACCAAGTGTCTTGGTTTCCTATTAACAAAGAGAAATGAAATGAAAAATAGAAGCCTTTGCTTCGCCTAGGTTTGGAGCAGAGTTCTTGGACTGGGTTATAATTTTGGGATGTTAGTAACAGGGGTATGGTAGAACTTTGTGACTTTGGTGGCTTTGTTGACGTAATTGAGAGGAGTGTCGAAATCCAATTTGGTAGTACTTCGTTCTTTGTGGTTTAGCGGTACCATTATCAACTTGCCTCAAGTAATTTGATACGAATGCTTTTGTTTTCATTTGTTTCTGACGGATTGCTTGATAAGCAGTGCTTTTTACAAATATCAGAACAGCAAACCAAAATCATAATTCGAAAAAAATTAATGGGACATCAATTACAATTACATCAGTTGTTAAACTTTTTGAAGCAACAAGTTTTTGATGAAATTCGTTTGTGGATATTGAAAGGTTTCGCTTAGGTACCGTACTACGTTCAGCGAACACGTGTGGGTGGTTACGGTTTTAGTACTAGAGCTCCGTGGGGAGTTTCCAAATTATTTGATGAATATTCAAGCACCTGCTTGTGCGAGCTTCAATCTGACTTGATGAAGGACTCCCACGAGAAGCTCATCCACATTATGATTAATACCCACCGAGACTTCAATAAATTTCACTCGAAAGGATACAGCTAGACATCGTCCATCTATGAAATAGATTTCACCATCATTATTTTCATCACGATTTAGTGGAATGACATGAAGAAACACTTCACAGGTTTTCGTTTGAATTGTTGTATTTGTTCATAGGCGTGCATGATACGCTACTGTGTATTTTGTTGTGTTAGGTGAGGTCCTACTCCTATTGAGTTGGAATGCATATCAGAGGAAGATCTGCTCGAGTGAACACTCTAACGCTTGAATTCTAAATCAATTGTTCAGTCGTGCCAAAGGAAAATGTCGGGGAGGTTCCTCTAACGAATCGTTACATCACTCGGCTTCCAAAAATTGTGTTGTAGAATTTCATTAGATAAATGGATATTCCATCATAGGGGAATTCATTTGAACGCAAATGGGTCTCTTTGTTTGAAAGTTGACATGTGTGTGTCAGGTCATGCGGGATGGACCTAGATTCCAGGATCAGATTGTGTCCGCGGCACAATCTGTAAAAGCAGGGAATGAAGGAAGGCGTGCATAAAGAAAGATACCTTGTGTTGAAACCGCTCGACTTCTGGCCAAATCAATCTTATTAGCCTGAAAATAAAATAATATTGCAGACACTAACTTCTGGCTTGTGTACTAGTCTTAGAGCTTTACTTACCACAAGTACAATTGCTTTGGTTCTTATTAAGTCCCACTCTTGTAATCGTCTCAAGTCCGCTTCTGCCCTTTGAAAGCTTCCTCTGTCAACGACGGAGTAAACAATCACAAATGCGTCTGGTGTGTCGAGTCGACTCAATTCCGCCTATGTATGGAAGTAAAAAAAAGACAACAAGGGTTTGCACTCTTCTTTCACCAAGAATTTGTTGAAAAGCATTTCCATATTGCCAAAGCCGAAAGCCATAGTACTTTGCATCAATGCCGAATGTGGTGAATTTCTCCAGCCCCTTACCTTGAGGTTGCTCATTTTGAAGATTGTAAGTTCTGACTCTTCTCCGTTTAGCATCACGCTCACTGTTTCCTCCCCTTCAACATCTGTGTTTGAAAGATAGAAACAAGCATTTAGTTGATAACTTGAAGTAGTTTTTGGAGACAGACAGACGAATAGATTATGTCTATTTTGATGCTCCGAAATATTTTGGCGAGCTGTAATACACATGGGAGGGATCGGACGTTAATGTCACTCAGAACTAGTAAATTATTGCACGCTCCTGACTTTTGTTTATATAAAAAGTGTTTACTAGGTGTTGAAGATATTGTACAAAGTGTAAAAATGAACTTGAGAGGTACATTTTCTAGTGGCGCTTTATAAGTTTCGAGGTTACTTTTTGAAGGTTTGCAACAACAATTTCTTTCATCCTCAGACGTACTTTACGATTTCCGTCGGAAATCCAGACTTCCCGTGCATTCCAAATTCAAAATTTATTTCTTTAAAATAAACTTATGCCTCAAAGCTGAGAACTCATATTTTGCACCTTTCCCACACATCCGTAGGTGTCATCGCCATCCTTTGGATTTTTTTAAATATCCAATGACGCAGGATGCAGGAATCACCCATCCCAGGAGTTCTGGGCAACAAAATATTCATATCCGGCAAAATGTATAAAGGAAAAAAATATTCAATTTAGTTTGAATATTTATTTGAAGTGAGCAACTACTGAAAGATGTGCGCACTACACAAATTGAAACCAGGCCCCACCTACACAACTCCTTGGATCGCTTGACTGGATACTTTCTTTAACATTTTTTTGTGAGCGAAATGATAGAGTCAATCCAAAAATAGAATTTATTTCTAACCTCCTTGAAGTATTGGGAGTGATTTTTTTTGCTTTTGGAATAGTAATAACATGTCGGTTTTGGTCTGCATCTGTGTGCTTTTCCCAACCTTAAAGTGTAAGTGAGGAAGGATTGGGATTCTGCAATTCCACTATGAACGGATTCATTGTATTTGAACAAGTTTCTCGGCTGTGGAATAGTAATTTAATGTAAATCAACTTGACTAGTTGACTCGGGAGTGAAAACGGCTGACTTTGTGGTTCCTCTTGTCTTCAAACTTAAGGAAACTGGATTTAGATAGAAAAGGAATGGAAAGCCCCCATCTTAAGAGTACAGAACTCAACTTCAACCTTGAGTTTTACATCTTTTGTATCTGTTTAAGTCTTATCCTTTCGTCTGCCGTCATCTTTGAAAATACAAATTCTCAAACCTTGGGCAGTTTGGTTAAAGAAAAATGTGCGTAGTGTGGGAAAATAAGTTAGGAGATGAGGGTTAATAAAAAGGGCTTTTTTCTATAGCTCTATGCTATTTCCAAGTTGAGCGAGGGAGGACTACGTACTGATATTCCTCTAAGACGAATATACACTGATTAAAGGGGAAAAAATATGATATTTAAGCCTGCACAGATTGAAGCTTGTCCGAAATTTAACGGGTGAAAGTTAATCTAAATGATTTTCCTGTAATAAAGTTCAAGCCCAAGGCCTGGATCGGATCTACTCTGTGGG
This sequence comes from Orthonychiurus folsomi, assembly GCA_036851895.1. Taxonomy (NCBI): domain Eukaryota; kingdom Metazoa; phylum Arthropoda; class Collembola; order Poduromorpha; family Onychiuridae; genus Orthonychiurus; species Orthonychiurus folsomi. The sequence goes on along the minus strand of JAAXYW010000708.1, from coordinate 22,750 downwards.
AACTATGCTGGGAAAATGTTATGGAAAGTAATAATTTTGATTTTGAATAAATGAATAAGGAGGAGTTGTAGGAGGAGCACTTTGCAAAGGGTGGAGGTGGAAGGGTTGAGAAAGTGATGGAGGATCACAATAAATTATATTTGCCCAGCATTTTTAGTATGTGGTTTTAGTCTGGGTGGATCCTAGGAGAAAAATAATGAGTTTCGAAAAAAAATGAGACAGCTGGGTTCTTTCTCGTGCTTTCTCTAAAATCATGCATTTTGCATGCGTTAATCTACTTTCACTTCTTTCTTCCTTTTCCTTCGTGAACTTAGGCTAGGCTTTACCTTGGCTGACTATGCATTGTCTCCTAATAGCCCTTCTCCATTTGACATGTAGAATTGGAATAGGTATTAAATAAAGAAGGAGGAGTAATAGTCGACATTGCCATTATGGCACGAGCGTTGAAGGAAACGTTATTTGTTCAAGCTATGAGCTGTACATATGCACAAGTATGGATTCAATTTAAATATGCGTGAGTCGGTGAAGTCTAGCTAGATTTGAGTGTGTCATGTCATCATGTTTTTGAAAAGCCTCACTGCCGGAACTCGAACTCGACAAAACATAATGAAAACGAAAAGCAGGGACTCAAATTCCCAAGTTGACAACGGGGATGGAGGAAAAAGAAGCCTCTCCCCTCAGTTTTGTTTATTTATGCTCCCGTGTGGGATATGGAATCACGTGCAATTCAAATTTAAATCCCAGTCCTCACAAAGTTGAATCCATCTCTACATAGAGCATGCCCGTATATACATGTTAGTTGATATTAAAGTTTGCTTTCCATTCCGGAGAAATAATAAAAATTCTTTGGATTTTTTGATTCCCTACTCGTGTCGTAAAGTAGGTTTCAGAGTTATTGCTACTACAAGCTACACCGATAACCAACCACGTAGTAACTATCAACTTGGCTTCGTAAAGACTTTTATATGATTCCAGAATCGTTTCTGAACTCATATCAGGCCCACATTCAATTTTTAATGCTTTGCGTGCGTGCATCAACTTACAAAAATCCCATTACTTGAATTTAAAAATGATGCTCATGATATGGAAAATATACTGTAGATGAAAATAGTGTTTACTTTCAGTATTGAAGGAGATGACTGTTGTGGGCGTGGGATTTCATATTCGACGAGGAATAAGCAATCAGTCAGAGTAGGTTTACAATATTACAGTGACTATTTCATGAGCATATTTGTGGCTTTTGCCAATTGGAAACTCAATTGCGTCGTGACTCGCAAGATTTGGCTCGTCTGTCATACCATGCTGACATACTTTTCGATTTGAATTTTCTGCTGTATTCGGCATTTAATGCGCGTCAGTAATTGATATTCAATTTGACGTCTGTCCATTGTCAGACATTTGCTTTGAAGTAATTTTCAGGTAAAGTTCACAGAATGTTGTTTGCCTTCGGCATTTTAAAACGTGCAAATTATGATATTCTTTGATTTTGAGTTGAACGGAATGGAAATGTCAAATCAAATCCGAGTTTTATGTTTGCTTAGTGTTGGACCACATGAGAAGTTCACATCTACCCACATTTGCCTATTTCTTTTGGAACATACTGGAATAGTAATAAATTCAAACCCACACTCATACGTACCATTTTGACGATCATAGGCGTTGATACATTCAGAAGTCATGAACTGACTCACAAGAGCAGCTTTTCCAACTCCGCGTGCACCAACCATGGCTACACGATGATTAATGAGACATTCATTATGATCATCTTGATCCTGATTACTTGATAGAGCACTATTTGTAGTAGCTGACTTAGGAAATGGTTTAGATTGAAGTTTAGGACTAGGAAGAGGACTTGAGGATTTCCTCATCATGGCAGTACCGCCCGGAAGGAGAAATCCATTCTCAGATGTAACAAAAGTATTATTCCTTTGAAGTTCTGGTGTTGTGGCTGGAGTTGGGATCAGACTGTTTACTTCTTGAGCGTCTCCTTCGAAATGAATCTCCTCTGTTTACAATCCCTGAAAACAAGATGAGAATTATAACGGGGAATTTGTGGTTTAATATTAGTGGGCTAATTAGTACGAGAAAGGAGAACTCAACATCAGAGGTGGTTAGATAGCGAGGTTTTTACCACACTGAGCCTATTTTCACCAGCTTTCTCTTTGACAGAATTGCGTATAAATCTGGTTACCCGACTGTTGCTTGTCAAATTTTGATTGAAATTCCGGTACTCTAGATTCCTTTTCAGGGAGATTGTCAGACCTTTTGAAATTTATATGGCTTTTGTATATTTTCGCTACGAATGGTATTATAAACTTTGTGTAGAATAGTTTGCAAATCTGATTGTAAGACTGCCTATTATGTTTCATTGATCCAATGGAATTTTGTTGTGGAATGACGAAGAAAAGCTGAGTGTGGGATAATATGCAGTTTTAGTACATATTTTTTGTTTATTTTCATTTGGATGGTGGATGAGCTTGGGGTTCACAATGTAATTTATTTATCTGTTGATAGAGAACTTCCTTGCGTGGGTTGAGATGAAATAGGAACTGTTCCAAGAAATTCAGATCACGCCATGGAAAGGAATTGTCATTTAAAATATCGTTGAAAGTTAGGAATTGTCTAATTTTAAGTAAGGAACGGTGCTGGGGATTCTATGGAAATGTTTGGCGCTCGTGTTGATGCAGGAGGTCTTGATTCCACGTGGAATCCGGCGTCACACGAAACCTCGTGGTTTCCTTCTCCACGTGGCGTTGGGCCCACAAACCAATCTGGATTTGAAAGCGATCAGCTTCATCTGTTTATACTTAGCCTGGATAAATTATTAACCAGGTCACACGTTCCTACCTTTACGCCGTTTGAACTCATTTTCATTTAGTCATTTAGAATTAGATCTGACCTCTAATCTCTATTTTCCCTTTTGTACTCATTCAAGTCAAAAGGCAAAATGTTTTTTACAACTTCCTTGATCCTTATCAGAAGTTGCGTGTGATATCGGATTAGCTTGCTTCAGACTTCAAGCAACATGATTTAAAATTATTTTAAATTCTCTTAATTAGTGGGAATACTGTTCTCCATTCCTTCATGTTTAATGTTGTGTAGTATAGTTAAGTATTATGAGTTCAAAAGCCCCTCATTGCATCTTCCAACTTGTAAGGAGACAGGAACAGATGCTGAGTTGACAGACGATCTTGGGAGGTGAAATGAGTTCATAAAAGCTTTGGATTATGGATCGGAATAAGCTTCTTTGAGTATTTCCAAGTCCTACACGTATCTGAATAGGTGGCAATTTGCCAGTGCTTCCCGAAAACATTGGATCCACAATCATGTTTTACTTTTTGCCCTGCCATTGCCTTTCGTTCTAAATTCTGAAATATGTGTGTTCTGGTAGAGAGTACTGGGAGCAGAGACCTTTTTTGACACATGGATAGATTGTCAGACGCGGGTGTGGTGTAAAGAATGAAAATTCTAAAGCTTGTGTCCTTTCGGGCTTTCATATTATCATTTCTCATATGGATGGCTTGGCTTTGGCTTGTTTTCTTGAGTGTGGGAATTTAGGTGGACTATAAAGCCTGCAGACGTCCGATAACGGTTGAACCTTGCGTGCTCACAATGCATTTTCGATTTAAGCTGGCATACATTTGCATACATGGGCTTTATGAAATGCCTGGGGGTTGAATAGGTAGAACCCAGCCAGAGCTGCACTCAAAACGCCAGCACCCATTATAATCCAGTTTTCCTCTTCCATCAACTTTCTCAATTCCAATAACTAAGGAATTATGTTCGGATTTGAAGGATTTCCGAATGGATTGAGATGAGTGACTGAGATTGGACTGGAGAATGCGAAAGCGAAGCAAAGTGTTTTTTTATTTGGCTTTGAAATTCCATTTCCAAAAGAAATCGTATGATTTGATATGGGTGCGTTTGCTGCAAATCTCCAACGGGAATATGAATATTGCATTGTAAAATACCATGTCTGGAAATTCTCAGTTATTCCATTCTAGTCAGCCATTTTCTCTGTGCATGTCAAAGATAAAAGCTGGACTCTCAAACTGCAATGCGGATGAAAAAAAAACTTGTTCCCATTTGCCCTTGTTTCGTCTTTGCAGTTTTTCCATCACTTGCCTTGCCTGTGTCTTTGTTTAGCTTACTTAGCCGATTTTAGTTGAAAATATCATGGATTGGCTGTCATCCAATTTTTTTCTTCTTTTTATTTTGAGTTGTTCGTTAACGTCTTTTGTGTGTCGTTGTGCATCCGACTGACTGACTATTTGAAAGTTTGACTAAAGACATGTCAAATCTATAAATGTGTTAAAAATTATGATTGTCACTTTAAGAATGGATGTGGTTGTATGAAATATTGAAATATTTGGTTGAACTTTGAAAGAATTGTCCTTTTTTATGTCTCCTGTGAGCTAAATGTTCATGTTCATCCATAATAAATGGCAAGAGAGAGTGCCTTATGTAACTCACGGGGATTTAAAAGGACATCCGAGTTCCTGTCTCATTCCCTTTGTTTTAAGGCTCAAGGTCTGACAGATTCAAGTATTTTTTTATATATCCCGTGTGCAATGTATTTCATCCATAAAAATTATATGAGTGAAAGTCCATCCATTGTATTGTGGGTGGAACTGAAAGGATATGTGTCAGTTTTCACCTTTCCCCTCATCTAATATGGGGGAACAAATGAAAAGCCTAATCCGAACCTGTCAAGCCTTAAGAGTTCCCCAGCTGTCCCTCCTCATCGCAAATGCCATAGAACTTAACGACCGACCTGAGGGTGAAAGTGTGGGAAAGGTGAGAGTTGGGAAAAGCCTTTAGTAGTAGCTGTAAAGCTATAATACCACTCTTGTGTATCGTGTAAGCTGGACTTGTGTCAGATGAGCCAAACTCAAATTCAGATATATATTAGAAAGAGGGTTCAAGTTGTAGTTCCATTAATGCTAGTGACCACGGGATTTGTACATAGGCTTGAGTCGAGTGGGATTTTCTTCGATCCAAGACTCATGAATGACTAATGTCTGCATTTAGCAGTTGGTCGCTGAGTATAGGATTGGAAGGAGAAAGTTCATGCTTGCAGGCGATATCGCGTGATTTTAATTTTATGCTCTCCGTCATCCTACCCTCTCGCCTCGCCGTTTTAATTTGTGTATGTATGAGAAATGCTTAGGCAATGCGCAGCTATTTTATGAATATAACCGCCCTTTTCCTGTCCTTGCTAAGCCGGCATGTACTTGGCCAAAATGAACTCTTCATTTATCATTTCATTTTGACAAATTCGTGTACGCCGATCCCAATCCTGGAAATTCATTGCCCTTTATGTAAAAAATATTTCTTGAAATGGAAAGGCTCCTGGCTATTTCTTAACTTTTTTAACCCGGGAAGAATTTTTAAATTTAGGGACCTGTGAAAGTTTTAAAATTTGTTCCTGGAAAAGCTTAATTGTTTTAAAGTAGCCCCTCTTGGCAAACTTTAGTTAGCGGGAAACTTTAGTTACCCTTTGCTGTGCACGGAAACGAGAGAAGAGAGTCTGACTCGCAGTTGACTGGCATTTTCCTTTCTTAGATTGCCACGCGAAAGCCAAAGCCTTAATTTTCCTTTCGAACAGCTCCGCCTTTTCCATTTTATTTCTAGTAGGGCTTACTAATTAGAATTAGGCAGAATCTGACAAGGCTGCCAAGTCGCCTGGTTGAATAGATTTCATTAGTGTTAGTTACATACTATACTTTAAGAATTATTTCCGTTCTTACTCAATTCTATACTCACTCATGTTAGAATACATAGAAATGACCACCGAGTGGGTTAGGCGAGATGTATGGAAGTGGAGATTTTGGAAATGTAAGTTTGATTACTACGATGACTTGTTCAACTGTTGAAAAGGGGAGTACAGTGGGTATGGAACCCTCTCGGCTGCCTCCCAATGGGAATCAATATCAATGATGAACTTAAGAAGGAAATGAAAGTGAGACGATGCATGATGGCCAAAGATACGGGGAAATGAGAATAGGCTGCGTAAATTGCAATTTTATAGAATATAATTTACCTTTGGGAGTTACGCTGAAAGAACGGAGGCGATATGACTCTTCATCCTCATCCTCTGGTGAAGGGTTGGAGTCGGGAACGTCTAAAAACCCAGTATTTCTCCTGGGACTTTTGACAGAGTTACTTCTTCTTGCCGAACTGGACCTCGAGACTTGTGGTGACTTTGGAAGTCCGCTTGGTTTACTATTATTTGTCCTTCGGACTGAAACTGGTGAATTGTCTGGGGTTGCAATCGTAGGAATACTTCCACTTGGTTTTTTCTCTTTTTCTGGTGTAGATTTATCTGACCCACGTCGATCATTCCTTGAAATTTTTGGTGAATCCCTTGGGGTATTTGTGGTCAATGGTGGAGTAGGTTGCTTGGATTGAAGGGGTTGATGTTGTGGAGGTGGAGTTCCAAATAATGAGTGATTACTCATTTCCAATGAATTACTTGTGGTAATCAAACGTCCTGAACTTGGCACTTTCCTCAGGAAAGGATTATAAGATTCCTGACAATCTCGAAGTGCCCCTTCACTAGATGCTAAATCCAAATGATGATGTTGTTGTGTAGATCTCAATGGGTCAACCTCACGCTCTCTCCTTTTAACACGAGGTCTAGACCCAATCACCCGTGCACTTTGTGAGCGGTGGGCTCCAGTTTTTCTGGGTGATGTTTTTTGGGCTGAAGATGTAGGAGAACTAGGATTCCCTCCCTGGTGCATGTTGACCGTAGTGCCGGATAAAGTATAATCCGCCGACTCTCGATACCGGGCTGATTGCCCATTTTCCCGAGGCGTAGAATAAGGAGGAGTTGCACGTCTTGAATTGTGAGCGTTGGTGGGGTTAGGACTAGAACCAACTCCTACTTCTGATGGAAATGATCCAGGGGTGCAAATGGAATTGGATCGTCCCTTATGAGCCATCATCATTTTGTGGTGATAATAAGCCCCTTGGTCTAATGCCATCCCCCTCTATTCCTCCTCAAAACAACTTCACCTTGTCCGACTTTTTACGCTCAAATAAAAAGTTAAAAAAGTGCAGTCAGTCAAAAGGAGAGGGAGAAATCTTACGACGACTTGACGATCTGCTTCATTTCACATAGACAAGTAAATCTTTTCATTTCATTGAGTTTGTTTTCCACGTTACACCTCCGTCAAATTTGGATTTTTGGCAACTGAGAGTTGAAACTTTTTTTTACAAGCACTGGCACTCGATACAATGAGGTCAATTTCACTTAAAGTTGACTACAACGAAGGTCAACAAAGACCTTGGAAGGAAGGCGAGTTCATCTACACAAAGTTTCATTCAATTTGAAAATAAACTTGAAGGTGAGGAAAGTAGCGTAAATTCCACACACTCCGGCGCCTCGTGTACCTGACCTACTAGACGAAGCGTTAAACTTAGATTTCTTTCAAGGTTTGCACTAAACCGTAGATGAAAAGTTGTAATTCAATGGAGTTGAATTATTTTGCTTGTTTGTTTTACGTTCAGTTCATCAATTGATGAGGAGTCGAGTTGTTTTCCTCTCTTTCTAAACCTGTAGGATCCAAATGAATCTTAATCAAGTCTCCGGCGTCTGTTTTGATGGGTTTTCTCTCCTCCTTGGGAGTTTTCTTTGCCTTGCGTAGTTGTGAATGAAAGGTGGTTGTGTAAAGGAAGACGGTAGAACCATAAATCAAGTCCGAAGCGGTGGTTAAACCTCTGCAAACATGTACTTTACATTACCAACTTCATCATCATCCTCAAACCGTTGAAAACACTTTATTTTCCCCTACCCCGTACCATCCAAAAAGCATGGAAGCTTGTCTCAGGATATTATGTGTCCTTTGACTAATAAGTCGAGTTTAATCTCTCGTTTGAAATGGGATTTGACTCCCTGGATGACGGCAGTGAATTATTAGGTTTTCACTACGACGATGGGGTATTTTAATCACGAAGTGCTTTACCTTTGACCTACCTGGTTGTTATTTAAAGCATCATTTTAAAATGCCAACTGACTCGTAAATTAGCCTTTGACGTAAGAGCCTCTGCAAGGGAAGTAGGGGATTGTAAATTGAAGAAATTTAAAATTTTTTACTTACCGAATTTATCTCAGAATGGAAGTGATTATTGTTTTTCAAAAAACCTCACAATTTTTTTTTACTTCACGCACGATTTAAGCACATCATCCAGACTTAAGCTTCCAAAATTGGCAAAGTTGCACAATGGGGGGAGTGGATTATCGTAAACTGGAGTAGGTGTTGCAATGACTGAAGTTATTCTCTACCCGCGCTCTCCCTTATAAATACCCGGTAACCCGACAAAGGGGAAACTGAACCCTACCTTTTTCCGTTACACACGAACCAGGAAGGCAGGAAAGTTTGGTAAAGATTTGCAGGCAGGCGTGGAGGTAAAAAACTTCGACTACTCCCACCGATGACTTAAAGCGTATATTCATTTCATGAACCGTAGCCGTGTTGTGTAGCATATCTGCATGCATGTGGGTTTTCGCTGAACAAGTAGAACGTCTGAACCAGAAGTTTCTATTCCCTGGTACTATTTTACTATGTTCCCCCCTGTTGATTCCCGTGAAAACCACAAGGAAGTGTGATGGGAATTTCTTAAAGTGAGGCGAGTATGTGCGTGCATGGTGAAAGTTAAGGGCGGTGAAAAGTAGTAGTCTCGGTTTTGGTATTGTCTTTGTTTTGCATTTCAAGCCTGTAGGTACACACGAGCCAAGTGTAGATACGTGCCTTCAGGCACGACACAAGTTGAAGGAAGGTAATTGAATTGGGTTGACTTGGTCTTGATATTTTGTGTGAAGGACTTAGATGTGTTGGTGAAAAGTTTCAATTGTTATCCGGCGAACTGGGTGAACCTATTTTGTATAACTTTCCCTTCAGACATTTTCTGAGACTGGGAATTCAGTTGATGGAGGAGTCCGTTAGAACTTTATGATTCTCCACCCACGACTAGTCTGCACTTTATCCTACACTGAATTGAAATTCATAACTCTTTGCGGCCCTCTGGCTGGCCTAGCCTTAAATGCCCTCAAGATCTTGAAGACAAGGACTACGACTGATTTAAAATCAGAATTCGCATAGAAAGGATGCATGTGAATGTAAATTGTAGGGCACTTGTTTGACAGGATAAAAGTAATGGGCATATATTTGATTTGATGACATTTTTTGTCGTCGTCAGCTCGGATGACTGAGCTTGGCTGTTTATTCAGTGTCCTGGAAGACGGATTGGTGGATTTTTTGTTCAAATAAGGCCGTCCCTTCTTCCTAATTTTGAATACGACTTTTTGATCTATGAATCCCATCAGGTTGTTCAGTCTCTCGAGGCATGGGTTGAGCTAAGGGGCTTGCAATTTCTTTGATGACAAGTGAGTCATACTTAATGGTATTTTTTGATTCGTATGCAGATCTAGATTCTGAATGGTAGTCTGTGGAAATAGATTTGATTTCTTGAGAAGGAGTTATTTGTCGTAGAGCGTCATTGTGGCGTTAGAAAAACGTAGCTCGCTGAATGTGGTATGGGAGAGGAAGGAATGAATCACTGCATAATAGAAAAAGGAGACAGAGTGGGAGACCGATTAGGAATAACAAAATGCTCTCCAATCCAATGACTTCACTCGCCTATTATGAATGAAGGAAAAAAAGGAATTTTGGACTTGAATATCAACTAGGGTTAATGTGACAGTAAATGTTGAAATGGAATGTGAGTGAAAGTTGTGGCGAAGGTTCTTTTTACGATCTAACCTTTGTCAAGATGAAGGCTACAAGAAGTTCAACCAATGATGCGTTTTCTGACTTAAAACTGATAGGAGAATAGAATAGGATATTGTGAATTTGAGTGCCACAAGAAGGGCAAGCGTTACATGACTCGAGGTAATTTCCGGGAAGTCATAATCAGGAAGACTTGGGAGACAGTTGTGCTCAGGGTGCATGCCAGACTGGGAAGATGAGGGGAAAAACGGAGAGAAATTGGCACGTCGCACGAAATGATTCCTATACTCAGAAAATGGCATCATTATCCCACCCGTCTCTTCACTGCTCCTGTCTAACTTCTTTGGCCCAGAAACCTAAGTTTGCATCATGAATGATGCGTGTTCCTTTAAATTCGTCACTGACGACGACCATGGCTGTACGTACTTTTTAGCTGCACACTGCACAGTAATATCCATGAAATGGATAGACACGAAACGGATGTATCTCTATCACCCGTCTCCGTTTTTCTTTTTAAGACTCTTCAACTTTAGACCTAATTTCATCTTTCACTGCACATCTTGTTTCACTCTCTTGTGATTTTCATTTATCTCTTGTTTAGGGGACACAGGATACATCTGCTTCGTGCCATTTGTTCGACTAGCGGTGCGTGCCTAGAAATAATTTGTTTTAATGTAACAAGTTCAGCCTTGCATAATTTTGTTTTGGAAAATGTAAAGGCCAACTTTGAAACATTGTCTTAAACAAAATGACCTCTAATTTAAACAGCGTAATTGGGATTTTCCTCGCTGCAAGCCGAAAGTGTATTCCTGGAAAATTGTATATTTTTATGCTTGATATAAAAAAAGAATATTCCTATCGAAATTGGCTCGGGGAATTGATGGGTTTTTCCTGGACCCCAGACTTCTGTTCACAACTCATGCTTACCTCTCAATTTGGCTCCTCGCCTTCCCCAAGTTCTTAGTATTCCACAAATCCTCTTTGTATTTGACCATGAAATGGAACGAATGAAGTCATCCATTTATTCCATTTAACTTTGAGATCAAAGTCTTTCTCAAAGTTTGAGAAACAATTCCAGGGTTCTTGACTTGGACGGAAAGGATGAAGTATTCCGTCGTTCCTTTGGCTGACATGGGCTTCTAGATGCCGGTGTTGTCGCAAATGTATTGTTTCGACAGGTTTGTCTCTTAAATGAGGTGGTGTGGAAATTTGAGCCATGTTAGTGAAAATCCTATCATTTTGGTGGCAGCATGTGAAATAAATTCATGGGTCGTTTGTTTGCTACACAAGTTGTAAAATCCAACCCTTGAGTAATTAACTAAGGAAGGACATTAAAGTTTGTGGCCGCGAAGAGACTAAAACCGTGAGTTTAACGTGATTCTCTGGAGACTCGCAAAATATGTTTTATTTGAGACTAAAGTCTTGTCTGTATTTGCATTCTTGTTTCTCTAGTCTAGGCTCAAAACAGTTGCGGTATTATTTTGACATTCAATTTTAATCAATATCGGAAGAAGTAATACTTTAGGTGCTCACGGAGCTCACGTTTATGAACAGAATTTATGAATTCCTTTCGGAAAGTTTATATCACCGCAGGCTCAAATGAACACTCACAGTTTATATCAGACATTAAAAAGGATTGTCATACTTCCTAAAGCCTTTTTTTCATTTCCTGTTGTTAATTAGAAAATAGAAGATGCACTGAACTGACTGAACTGGGCACTTATGTTGAATTGTTTTACCCTTCTACCTCCTTGCGTTTATAATTATTTATAGAATACGCGAAAAAGCACATGGTTTTTTTAAAATGGCTATGATGAATAACATTGACAAGCATATGTCTGACTTGAGTACAAATATGTACTCCGCTGAGGACAACACAAAATGCTGAGCCAAAACATAAATATTTAAGATTAGTCTTGAGTCCAGAGACCCAAATGGGCGGGTCTTAAGTATTGATTCCTGGCTTTCATTACGAAAGTGTATCTAGGAAAGAACCATTCTCAAGAATGAACACAACAATCCTATTCTTAAAAAACTAATGCGACTCCCTTTTTTGTGTCTGATTTCAGATGAAAAACCGATCGTAGTAAAACCAGAAGATAATCTCCATTTGCTATTTATCATATTGTTAAGAAAATTGTTTTTCGACGCAAACATTTGGTGGTGGGATTGGATGAGGAAGGCGAGCTATGTCGATTCAAGAGGAAACGAGGATTGCTCTATTCCGTAAGTATTACATACATACTCTCTACTTGATAATGCGAGACAAGTCGTAAAAACGAAATAAGCTCGAGATGAGCCCTTTTGGTCGAATGTGTGGAGTCAGGGGAGAACGTAAAGTGACGCTGATAGTCCATAGGATATTTTATTGCCTTTCATTCCGGATGAAATGAAGAAATGCATTGTGACTCTCAATGATGAACTAAAGTTATCCCTGTCTGAGAAAATACTGCAGTGCTGAAAAACTTTTTCTGAGATAGTCAATTGATCAATGCATTAAATCAACTCACGCCTTCTTGTCACAATCAATTTTTTTTTCTTGTAGTCTTATTAAATTTGATTCAGTATTAAATGTGCAAACTGAAAAATTGAATTATGCACACAATCTTTTCCCATTAGATTTTGACATTCGTTTTTCTTCCAATTCCTCAGCCCCCCACCCGCTCTCCTCCACGTTCTCGTCTGCTAATTGAATCAAGGATCCTCCGACCTTTCTCCGACTTTCACTTTTTTAACATGACTTTTTTGTTTGTCTGTCTTTCAGCAAATTCTAAAGCTAGCTTAGCACTTGGCAGAGTTCATCAAGAATTGATCAAGAATGCAGCACTTGAAGTTCAGTTTCAATCAACTCCGAACCGTACACCTCCCACACTGAATATTGTATGCTCAACTCAGGTTCGTAGCATTTACAAATTAATCAAGTTCGCTGTTATACAAGTTCTAAAGTTCACAATCGAATGATGACACACTCAGCTCGCTTTGAGAAACCATGAAGAATAATTGTTCCCTAAACAATTTCTTTCTGAGATTGTGAAACTATTAAATTAAAAGGTTTTGCTTCAAAGTAAAAAATCGAATGATTATTTGTGAAATGAAGTGGCCGTTTTTCTTGTGTTTACTCAGGAGACCCGAACTGAGGGAAGTTGATGCATTCACGACCACAGCGGATTTTATACCGCAATCAGCACTTTTCCTCTTTCAGCGTGCAACGGGTAAGTTAATATATTCTCGGCTTTGCAAGAACTAGAGAAAAATGAACAGCTTTGAAAATAAGCACACTTGAAGATTCTTTCAAGCCAAAGAATTGCTTCCAGTCGAGGGGAAAAAGGAACCTTACCACTTGAAACTTTAATTAACGCTAACGAAATAAAGAATGAAGGACCGTTGTATTTTATTGTTCTATGATGACAAACTCTAGTCTCGTTCGTATGAGAACTACTTTATTGTAGTCTCCTTGATTTGACTGATATCGGATAACCTGAGAACGAAGAGACCTTTAATTCTATCCAAGACACTATGAGAACCGAATGTTTTTCGCGTCGTATGTGTACATTTTTATTTTGTTAACTTTCAGGAATCCGGTTTGGTTGGATTAGATGGATTTTGGAGTGTGTGTACTGGAAGAAGTCTCAGGTGAGATCATCTTACTTTCCTCCAGTAGTGTCATCGTCTTCATCCAAATTGAATTTCTTGGGCCTTCTCCATTCCACAAATTGGATTCGGTTGAATGAAAGGATGAAACGATGAAAGTAGATATCCGTGTTTGCCACCTTAGGGTTTGTATACTAGGAATCTCTCCTACCTTGGCGTGCCAAGTATTTGATTCTTCTCGTCTTCGTCTTGAGTAATTGAATTAGATTAACGCCAATTATATACACAAAGGAGAAGCCCTTTGTTAACAGGATTTACTGGAAATGATGAGGTTTATATACCGCCCCAGTCTGATAAATCATGACTGATTGGTCCTCACTGATCCACCACGATATATATCACAAATGATTTTCTCAGAAATCTCCGTCTTTGTACGTGTTTGAGTTTCCGAACAATGGGACAATGAAATCCTAAGGAAAAACAAGATATTGACTTTGCGCATTGACTAAATGAATTCTGAGAGAATCATTTGGACTTATGTACAGATAGTTGACAAGAACAACTTTGAATTTGCTATTGAGGTTTATTGACACACCGTGTTTATTTGCATTCCAGAAAAGCTGCTACTCTTTGAACTGGACACAATTTGCCGTCAAATCCTCGTGCCTTACAACAACTGTATAATACAACGCGTGTATTTTTACGATTTTGTAGTAAATTGAGATGTTGCAATAAACGAAGGGTTATGAATACAAACTTTATTTTTTGTAAATGCCAAGTTGTATGCATACAAAATGCGTTCTTCACGCTGCGCGCTGCCCAACATTTCTGCAAGCCACGCGTAGGGCACTTGACGGGTACAAAGCTCATCTTGAAATGAGGACGTGAAGGAGGATGAAAGGAAATGTGATTTAATTCTAGCGCGCGAGCTCCTTCAGCTTGGACAAAAGAGCTTTATTACTGAGAGACTGATGAATTTGAACTGGTGACGACGCCGAACTTGAATCTGTGTCCTCATCTTCTAAATCTTTACTCCTCTCTCTGCCATCGTTCTTTCTGCTCTTTGAACGCGTCCGACTTCTATCCTTGTGTTTACTCTTACTTTTACGTTTTTCCTTCTTGGTTTTATGTTTGGACTTTTGTTTCTCCTTTGATTTTTTGCTCTTATGATGGTGGTGGTGGGACGAGGAGGACTTATTGCTTTTCTTTGAAGGAAATAAATCTTTTCCTTTCTCTACCCATTCAGCTTCACCCTCGAATTTACTTTCTGGTACATTGGTTCTCATCAATGGATTTGACAATACAGTTTTGGGAATTGCAGTCGTAGTTCCTCCCTGTTGTGTTGTGAAGGAGGTGGGGGCAGATGGTGGTTTGGGCCCATAAACATATTCTTCCTCAGATTCATCAGCCCGCTGCTGTTGAAGTTCCGGCGGAGTGCGGTTTCCTTTCATGTTTATTTGTGTGGGTTGATTAGGATTTCTGCCTGAGTTTAAGGACGGCTGTGCTGAATTAGAAGAAGCCTTTTGATCATGGGCATCTTTAATTTGACTTGCGGTTTGTCTTCCCTTGACACCGTTATTCTTCTCTGAGGGTTTTTCAAAGCGGCTGTAATTGGATTTTGTGTTATCTTGTGGGATATGACGACTCTGTGTCGGAGAAGGAACAACTTCTCTCTCATCTTCAGACTCTGAAGATGTATCCGCGAATATTTCCTTAAAAAGATCAATAGGTGGCCTAGAAATTGTGACTGGTTCCGTCTCTGGAGAGTTTTCGACCAGCGAGGTGCTCGGTGGAGCAACTTGCATTGAAGATGTTAAGTTAATTTCTTCTGTTCCTGGAGGTGGTGGCTCACTCGATTCGTTTGCTAGTGATGTTCCAGGAGGTAGTAAGCCTGGAGGCGGCTTAGAAAAGTCTATATTGTCAAATAATGACCGTTTTACTGCTTCAACCGGAGTGTGAACTAATTGGGCAGGTGGCGCAACTTTTCCTGGAATTTCTGAGGAAGCTGGCTGTGCTGTTGTTACTTTTCTCACGCCCACCATCTTTGAGCTTGATAAAATTAATTGATATTTAATGAGAATTCCAATACTAAGAAATAGATCAAAGTAAAGCAATCTCAAGCCTTTCAAAGCAGTACTTGTATTTTCTTAAGTGCACTCAACCCATTATTAGCTAAGCTTTACTTTCTTAAGACTTAATTCTTACTCAGGATAAGGGTGAGGAACGTTAAGCCTTTTGCACAGAAGCCGATCCGGGTGCCACTCGTGAATCTGATGGGTGAGTTTGCCAAATAGATTCATCTTAGCAGCGACTTTTGGGTCTTGGTTTGGATCCTTGACTTGGGCTACTTCTTTAATGGGAACTAAAAGGAAAAAAATAAGGATTTAATTTATCTCAAATTACAGTCTGAAAATCCACTTTGGCGGCTTCATCGGTCATCATTAAGTTACACTACCAATTATTTCCATCATTAATCACTCACCGACATGTGAAATATCATGGGATTGGGCAGAGACGAAACGGGAGGACATCACTTCACTTATAGGCTTGTATAATGCAGAGGCTCTCTCAAATTCCATCTTTTCCCTCTCTCGCTGCCACTCCGTCATGTCTAATGGTTGAAGATCTTTTAGGCATTCTGTTCACAGAAAAAACAGCATTACACTCAATAATCAACTACTGAACCCATAAAAATAATTTTGCAAAGTGAGTGCTCTGCTTACCTTTATAACCAGCTGCAACCAGCGTCATATATTTTTCATAACGATCTTGCTTCTCTGGATTCTTCATGAATGGCTTAAAGCAAGGCCTTCCTAAGCTGTCGGTTTGATTAACTTTGTTGGCAGAAAACTGTTGCAATACCTCTGCAAATTTGGTCAGTCGCTCGGTCTTCTCTTTTTGCAATTGCTCATTATTAACAACTTTGACTTCTTCGGATGTGTCGCCATCAGCAGATTTTCCTGCTGAAATTCTTTCTTTCGCTTCACCAAGGAGTACTTGTCTTTCTTCTAGGGTTAGATTATGCCGATCAAGTCCTCTCTTTCGAACATGTTCCAGTTGGCCTTCATCCTTGCGTTCGGTGGCTGGTTCAAAGCGCGATTTCCTTTTCATGAGCGTGGGTTCAAAATTCTTTGGGAGGGGAGGCGGAGGAAAGTATTTCCGGGGAGCAGGTGGGTGCTTTGCTCGAGTGAAGCCTGGAATGGCATCATCTTTACTTCCTTTTGTCTTTTTCAATAATTTCTCTTTTGCTAAGCGGGATTTCCTCTCATCCTGTGTCTCCAATGCAAAATCGTATTGAGAAATGTCTTCACGTGAATAAACCTCTTCGTCCTCATCTTCAAAAGCTCCGATTCCGAAAGCCTACAAAAAGAAAGAAGCAAAAGTCAGGCCAGGACTAAATTATTAGATCCAATCAATTTTATATTTTCATATGCCAAATTCAAGTCTGAAGTGTGTTTCAAAAAAAACTGAATTGTGAATAGTAAAGCACCGCCCACTGCCCACCTTGACGGCGCATTTTAAAGAATCATGAAATTTTCTAATTAAACAAGTCAAAATTATTTCCTAGCCTAATCTCAAATAACACCGAACACCGAATCCAGTTTTTGCGGTCTTCCACAAAAGTATTATAATATTTGGCAATGGACGTGTCCAAATTTCATAAAACGTTGACGAGAATTGATTATGCTATAGGTTGTGGGGTGCAACAGAACTTTTTAAACATTGGGTTTTGTTGGTACTAGTCTGAACTCGTTCACGCTACTCCTGCCAAATAAATCCTCAACTGGTCTCTTCAAGATTTTGAATAAACAAGTTAATTGAAATTATAAGCATCAAATTGATCTTAGTAAGCGCAATGCGCAAGCAGGAATAAAGTGTACAAAGTCAATTTGTAAAATAGCCTTACCTCGCCTCTAATGTTTAATTTCTTATTCTCTACACGAAATTTTAATTCCGAGCCGCCGAACAAATCAATGTGTCCATGTCCAAAAGTCAACGCATTTCTATCCAGTCCGGAGTAGCCCAATCCGTAAGTATTCACTTTTGGATTGCAAAGTGGAGAATCGATGTCTTGCGGCGCAAATAATACGTTCTCCTGAAAATTGTCTTCTTCGGAATCAGTTGAATCTTCACCTGCACTCCCCTTGCCAGGAATTGCTCCAGTAGGTAAGGCACAGCCGTATACTTTCGAGGTTAAGTCAACACTTTCAATTGTGGCATCGTCCAGCATTACGTTTTGAGCATCAGAATCAGTTTTCTTTCCCTTATTTGCACGGTTCGTTTTCCGTTCCTGGTTTTCCTTCCGAGGACCAACTCCCTGACCAGGTCGCCAGCCCATTCTTTGAAGTATTCTCATCCCCACTGTATCTCTGTGACAAAATAGGCAATGATTGTTGTTGAACGGCAAGTAAAATGAGTAAATTTCCAGGGATGCAAAATCTGTCGCGAGTCATAAATCTCCTCCGAACGAAGGAAAAACTCCTCCCGGAGACTTTATGCTTGAAATTTAAAATTTCAAGCATAAAGCAGTTTCGAATTTTGTTAACTCTGGCATTGGCAGAGTGAACAGGGCGCAACCAGACAGTTATGACCTATTGCGAAGTTTTAATTACCTCACAGGTTGGATTATCATTTCGAGAACTGGCTCCCCTGGGATCGGACCATCACTTGGAGTTGCCTTTGTTCGTTTTCGGCTCTCCTTTTTATCAAAATCTCCCGTTGTTCGAAGGATTTGTGGAGCAATACCAAAGGCTCCCATATCCTTGAAAAGTATAAAAAAGTGAAGCCCGTTAAGAT
Source organism: Orthonychiurus folsomi (assembly GCA_036851895.1). Lineage (NCBI taxonomy): Eukaryota > Metazoa > Arthropoda > Collembola > Poduromorpha > Onychiuridae > Orthonychiurus > Orthonychiurus folsomi. Next base: position 4,628 of record JAAXYW010000708.1, on the reverse strand, counting down.
CAGTTTTGTAATTATAGATCCCCAGAAATCAACAAATGTTACATTATTACCTCTTCGTCCATAAAGTCATGGATATTTTGGTTCTTTTGAGAGAATCTATCACTGCGAGTTGACTTGAAAGTTGCAGGTTCCCATCCCTCTTTTGATCCAACAGTATTGTAATACCCAGCTGAGAACCCGCCTTGTGAATGCACCATGAAATCGTCTCCGTCCATTTTCATCAACAACAATCTGATCTGAAATGTTCACCGGCTTTTTCTTTGGAACCTCTTCTGCAAAATAGAAGGTGACATTAAATTGTTGTACAATAAAAGCTAAAACGAAGAGTCAATATGAACTTAACATTCAACTTCGCTATCCTAAAAACAGAATGTCAGCAACAGAAAACGACAGTAAACATTGATTGAAAATGCCAGTTGAGGGCGAGAATTGTGCAGAACTGCCCAAATTGATTTAACAAGTCAGCTACGCATTGCTTTGTCCCAGCAGGAGAAAAGCACAATTACTTCCAGTTGAAAAATTGCGTAAATACCCAGACTTATTAAAATATGTTACTGAGGGCTGCTGGCCTGTGATCAGGATGCTCTTGTGTAATCACAAACAATCGCATGGTCAATAATCTTGCTTTAGCACACTACTCTGAATCCTTGGCCAAACGCAATAGTTGATATAGAAGGATACATTTTCATGATATTTATTTTTCTTTTTTTAGGACCTCAAATACATTTAACAGCTCAGTTAGAAGACAAACACAACAAATATAGTGGCTTAAAACATTCTGGTATCCATTTAAAATTTAAGCTTACGTGTTCCGTCATAACATTTATATATATTAGAATTAAAATTACAGCAAACATGATTGTTTACAAAGTTCAAAGCATTCTAGTTTCCACTTAAAGTTTAAACATAAAAAACATACAGCATAAGTGTTTCCTGATAGCATTTCACAAATTTNTAAAAAACATACAGCATAAGTGTTTCCTGATAGCATTTCACAAATTTCAGAAGTTGGTTTAAAACATGATTTCCACTAAAAAATTAAGAGCAAGCGTTTCTTGATATATTTTTCAATTTTTTCTTTCTAACATTTCCGAGTAAAATTGTTTCATAAAACATCATGAATTCCATTTAAAATTATTTGAAGATAAGCGTTTCATTTTTAAATAATCTTGAGTGAAATTAGAAATATACGATGCATTAAAAGATTCTGGTTTCAACTTAAAAAAAGCCATAATAATACTCCGAAATATTCGGACACTGGGAGGAGTAAGTTCAACATGCATCAAGCCTTAAAATGTGAGTACTTTCACATCAGGAGTCTCAGGAGAAATTAAACAGGTAGGTGAGCAATTTAAATGCAGCATAATATTAAAACAGAACCTTGCGGCACTTCTTCGATCCGCATAAGCAAGGCTTCTTCTTCTTAGCCATGGAAGTTGTTGGCTGATTATCATCTAGAGTCATCAACAAACCATTCTCTCCTGGTTCTGCAATAGCAGCCTCGGTAACATGTTCATCAGAAATGCCACTGGAAGTGGAAGTAGATGCAGCAATCTCATTTGATAAATTAGAATTTTCACCAGCATTGTTGGGAATATCACTCGTTGCAGGTTGCGCATTTCTGACTCCGGATCTGCCTTCTGATGTGCACTGCTTCATATAATCAAACGTAAGCTCTTCTCCTCTTGCAATATCCCGAAGGGCAAATAATGCTATCTTCGGCAAGTTGGGGTCAAGGCAGTTCACCCAAACAGCGAAGACTCCAAGATTTGGGTCACACGAGTGATTGATAAAGTGTGCCAAATTCCCAACCTTGCCAGCATCTACTGTGTATGGACAGTCCCCTTCATTGAAATCAAGGTCAAATAGATAAGTACATCCGTCCTCATCGTATTGCTGTCCGCGGAGCTCCGCTTCATCAGATTCAATGACTTCTCCCACGTACAACGTGACAAACGAGCCGTGCTTTATGCTCTTCAGTGTTTTGACACCCCATCCGCATCCAGTAGATGTACGAAAGATGCAAAGCTTAACATCTGCCAAGCCACGCCGTCCATCCTGGACAACACGATTCGCACAATCATCACCACAAGGGCATTTACTATTACACTCATAGATTGGGGTCCCAGGCTCAATGCGAAGTTTCCGATGACGAGTGTAAGGAAAATGATATCCAAATTGTCCAGGACAGCAATTTGATTTATTATCCTGACAAAGACCAGTGCAGCTGCAGCTAATTGGAGGATCATCAGGTATATTAATCCCTGCAGAAGCAACATAATCGTTCACGTAAGTGAAATTCTTCGGGGGTCCGTGAAAGTCCATAACATTTTCTACAGAAATAGTGGGCATTCCTTCCGTGACAGCATTCATTGAGCTTTCCCACTCCTTAAGTGCGACTTGATTTCTTTTACGCTCTTCGTCAAAACGACGGAAAAGAAGTTGTCCACGAAGCTTCTTAATGTTTTTGGAATTTAACTTCTGATCTATCCCCAATGCCAAGTTTGTCTCCAAAAGAGTTGAATTCCAACGAATAGAGTCTTTCACACGCTTCTTCTTCCCGTGCTCAAAGAGGATCAGGTTTTCCCATAACAGTTGCCAGAAACGCAACTCATCGACGTCTGGAAACATGGTTTTTCTGTAAAATTCATTTTCTCTTTCTTCTAAAGATCTGGGATCCGGAGGAACTCGAAACTTTGAAGCCCGACGCTTGATCGGTTTGGAGCCATTATTTGTACTGTCACATTTTCCAGCCTTGATAGCCTCGTCTGCAGCTTTGCGAAGAAGATAAAACTCCAACAGTATGTCTCCGCATTGCGCTAGGCTTTCAGTTGGCTCCCATGTATTAAACTTGGGGTCCCAACCCTTCCATTTAACCAAGTAAATGTGTTCCCCTGTAGCATCTCGGGCGTAATCCAGGATAGACTCCACCTCAAACTTCTCTTCGTCATTTTCTGGAGATTCTGATTCTGACTCTGACCCTGTGGGTGAGCTTGGCAAATCGGAATTCTTGAATACGTCTGTGTCCTCTTTATTAAACAAGGCATCAACAAATTTATTAATTTCATTTTGTTCTGGTCCTGTTAAAGGGTCATGTCCGTGTTTTTCCTGAAGTAGCAATGGTGGTGGATCCAAATCCATCGGCGCCGGACCGTCACCGCAAGATTGAAAGGTCTGGTGCTGAGTTAGCATGCAAGGTTCGAATTGGTTTTCACCAGCATATCCATTTGGGTCTGTGGATGAGTGTGGGTTCAGCAAATTCGAGCTCTTCTTTGACTTGTCCGTGTCCTCCGTGTTAAACAAGTCGTCGTTAAATTTATTAATTGGATTTCCTTGTTCTGACAAACACTCATTTCCATGTTTTTCCTTAAGTACCGATGGGGGTGGTGGATCAATATCCATCGGCGAGGGTCTGTCACAGCTAGATTGAAAAGTCTGGGCTTGAGTTGACGTGCAAAACTTTGATTGGATTTGAGAAGTATGCAGAATTGGGGGTATTATTTCTCGAACATCACCAGTTGTAGAAGGAACCGGATTTGATACAAATGGACCTGCTTCTGAAATCTCGCATTTCTCCATAATTGTTGTGTGTAGAGCCTAAGTCAAGGGTTAATAGAGTTACTAAATTTGTTAAAATAATTGAAAGACGGCGCCAAGAGCCGCCATTGTTCTCCACAACGTGATTTATTTAAATTGTAAGATAATAAAAACTCACAAAACTTTTTTATTTCTATGCAGCGTCTATTGGAGGTTAATAGCTTATTTTACTAAAAGCCAAGTAAGTTTTCAACCTCAATAGAGCGCCTGAATAATAATATTCTGTGAGATTCTCTTAAAATGTTGAAACCCGTTAAAAAAATAAATCATGTTGCTGTAGGTAGTCAAGAAAAATGGCACTCACCTTCAAAAAGCATGTTATACGTATCTGGAAGGGGTTTCTCTTTGTGAACCGATTTCTTTTGTGCAGACTCTACTGAACTTGATTGTGCCTTGATTTGACCGGTCTTCTTTTAATGAATCCCATGAAATTACACACTAATCCATAATATATGCGAGCTTTGTCCAGTTTAACCTTTAAATTAATTATGTTTAATTCAAATTATGGCAAGTGGACTCGTTGTCCACTCCAAGTAAAGTGAGTGTTGACCGCCCGCCAATACTCAATTGAGAAAACGCGCTATGAAACCTTGCATTTGTGACCCTGTTCCTATAATCTATGGCTAATTCCCAATTGACAATAAATTAAAATCTGAACTTGCCTTCTTCCAACGGTTCCAAAGCAGTGCCAATCTCCACAAAGTTCTCGTCCGAGTCAAACATTTTTGTGGTGCAAATGCTACAGTTGTAAATATCCCAAAAAACTTAATTAGAAATATTTTGCCTGTATCACTATCGTCAGTTCATTTTACGTCGTACAAGTCCTCGGACCAAATTTGAAACGGCCGGGTTGCATATAGGATTTCGGGATGATCTGAACCTGGCATCATTGGCGCAGGATTTAGCACATCTCACCTCCGTCGGATGGAGCTTGATACATGTCGGTATATTCTTGGAGAAAGTCAAAAAACACGAACGAACAAGAACTGCATGAACGATAAAACTTGGAAACGCATGAAGGAACGTAAAAC
>JAAXYW010000707.1:0-31105 GCA_036851895.1 Orthonychiurus folsomi | reverse complement strand
CTTGAATGGGTTTTTAGAATAGTGTACTTTTGTTACTTTAATTACAATGCATGCAGGTTTCTTCGGATAGTATTTTATTGTCCCTTAGATTTGGTATATTTATACTAAGACACTGGACTGGGATCCGGTTGAAGAGTAGATGGACACTTATTTCACATTTTATTTTATTTCCCTGTAGAAGTGCTCGTTCGTGCTTTGTGGTGATAAATTTTAGTAAATAGTCTCGCTCTTGCTGCGTTACATCCACAGAATTCTAATGAGTGGAAATCTCCAAAACCCAGATTAATTGGAAAGTTGCTAAATCACGTCCGCCTCCGGCCTCCATGGATATTTACATACCGTTCCATGCTTGCTTGTAAACATGACTGACATATTCAAATTTCAAATTAACAAGAAGCAACATATTCTACATATATCGTCGCGTCGACAAAACCATGACACCCGCTTTGCAATGCGACGAAAAGCGGTGATGTGACATGCGCTTGTGTCAAATCATATTTAATAGCTGTAATTTATGCAAGCGATTACTTATTTCCGTATATCAAGTGCTTTTGAATTATTTTCCAAGGTGAGGAAAGTTTGTGCAGTGCCTTCGCGTAGCTCAGATAATTTTAGTAAATTTAGTTCTAGTTCAACTCCGAAACTACATGGTTCAATAAAACTAACTCCTGTCTTCTATTATTATTTCACAGCTGAGTCCAACTAATTATGAGGGAGCGCGTGGATACCGGGCCATCATCGGCTTACATGGGTCAAAGGAATCGGGTCGGAAGCATTGTCCAACCAGACATCAGTCCCACCCTCCTGGAAATCATTACAATTTATGAGAAAATCAAAAAAGGTCATGAAAAGGAAATCTACCGTCTTTCGAAATTTGCTGTCCCGACGCCTCCAGCCTATAGCCTGCTACCTGAACACCTACGTCCGCCATCTACCGACGACGAGGATGAAACGATTCCCCTCGTCCCTTCATTCACGAGTCACTTGGGAATCGAGATCCCTGACCCCTCAGGAGAAACCCTTAACAATGGGATCCATTATTTGGATTTTAATAAATACAAGGGTCTTCCATCCCGAAAGTACCTGTACTTTTCCGCCGCCACAGGTATGATCCAATCCGATACAATCGACGGTTTGTCCCCAAATTACACAGCACTCCTCAAATCCGAATTCTACTGGCTCAACATTACGGATCCGAATGAGTCAGACTTGGCCATGCTTTCGAATGCATTCAACGTCCATGATTTCACACTCCAAGACATCCGGGAATCAAATACTGAAGAAACGACGGAATTCTACCAACACTACACATACATGTCCACAAAACTTTTACGGGAAAGTAAATATTCAATTGATTTTCCAGCTGCTGGCTGCAATTCTATGAATAAAAAGTACCCATCAACAATGTCTATGAAAGAAAATGGATATGCGCATGCGCCTTCACCTCCGTCTTTAACACTGGCCCCACCACCGACGACATCGTCACACTTGCCATTGCGCATGCGTCTCCTGTCTGACGCCCAGGAACGATTTCTGATTCCCCGCCGGCAAAGTTGTCCCTCATTGCTTGTAGCCAATCACGGAGCAGGAGCACCCGCTGAACCCACAGATATGGATTTTAATATCCTAATCTTCAAAAATTTTGTAATTACCCTCCACTGCTCAAATTGGACGAGTATCAATGACATCCTGGGGTTCCTCAACCTCCTGTGTGCGGAAACAACGCTGACTCCTGATTGGGTCCTGTATTCCATTTTCATTGAATTGACGCAAGATGCAAAACATTTATTGGGGCAAATTGAGCCGCGCCTGAATGAACTGTACCTTTGGCGGACGTCAAATACAAATGAAATGTCTCGGGTCCTTCAGGAAAATTATCAAATGGTATTTCACTTGTACACGATCCAAAGGTTTTTGAAACCAAAGGTAAATAGCCTGAGGGCTTTGAAACAGAAGTGTGGGCGGAGATTTGGAAAAATTCCACTCAAATTGCTGACGGACTTGGGGGAGGAGTTTGTGGAAATGGACTTTGATTTGAGGAATTTGAATCAGAATTTGAAGCGCTCTCAGGATACGTTCATTGCGTTGGTGAGTGTGGAGAAGAGTCGAGAGGCAAATGAGATGTCATTTGCAATGACGATTATAAGTCAGATTGCACTCATATTTTTACCCATTCAAGCTATCTCGGGATTTTTTGGAATGAATGTCCAGGTACCTTTCCAGGAGGGGAAGGGTGGGTGGGCTTTTTGGGCGATTGTGTGCTTTTCGGCAATGCTGGCCCTCATAATTTATTTGAGTCGACATAGAATCATCAAAAAAAGGACATTCTAAAGTGCAGTAACTCCAGTTTTAGAATTAGGTTGTACGCAATACGCAGCTAGCAAAGTAAAAGGTTTTCCCTGAAAGTGCTTGAAGTTTTATTAATTTGGATAAAATCAAAATGTTCCAAAAGTGTTTAGCTGACTGATTCTAGGGAAAGCGATTTATGGCTTGTGTTTTTACTTCATAATAAAACCTCTATCCAAGACTTATATGTAACAAGTTACTACATCCGCCAGCAAATATTTTATAATTATTGGTATTCCTTAAGTCACTTGGGCTACATCTTACATCAAAATTGGAAAGAAACTAAAGTTTATTTTTTTTGAAAAAGAATATTTTTATATGAAACGGCTTCAACAATGCAATGTGTGGAAGATTTTTCTCATTTGTTCTGTTTTTGCAGGGCATTAAGAAAAGTCTGTCCGGTCCTACTTTGACCTGATTATTGCAAAAAAACTAGTTACCTGGTATTTATTTACCTTTGAGATATCACGCCACACGACATGATTGTCTTATTTAAAACGTAAGCAGTGTACAGTTTATTTTATATAACCTGACCAGCATCAATGAATTTCCACAACTAATCAGATTTGTTGAAGCGAAAATTCAAACGTAAAGGAATGTGCTTTTATTGTTGTCACTTATTTTCAAACCTGTGCGTGCAAATATTTAAAATTTAAACTCCTCTAATAAGATTGCAATCGGAACTACAAAGAAACGTCGAATACAGTCAAGGACGCGCACAAATACAGATTACACAGGTTATGATATATCTAAAAGTAAAAATAAACCACGTACTATTGTTATTAATTATTAACAAGATCTGCTAGATGCAGTACTAGGCCCCACAAATTTTGAAGCGAAGTCAGAAGTATCTTAGTAACCCGACTATTATTTTCTACCAAAAAGGCACTTATGCAGATAGCCAGTATTAGTAACAAAAGATAGAACATTGCGACGACCTTGGGACTTCTCTTCAGCGATAATACTTTCGGACCAGAACTAGAGGCGTCAATTTCCCAAGTACGCTTATACATTTCCAAATAAAATGAGCTCCACATAATCTTATCGACTTCGGTTAGTATCCCCGCTTGATGCAACTTTGGAATCAAATTAGACAGTTCTCTGGAATAGCTGTGTGTCACTAATATATCTACGTTTTGTTCTCTCATCCCTTCCCTTGTTGAGAAACAATGGTGCTCGTCGCCAAGCTTGGCTTTTATTTCAAGAAGGCATGGTAAAATATGGTGATGTCTGAGCATCATTGCAATCTTCTCCTTTGTGAGCAAACAGCAAGATTCTTCAAAAGATAGCTGTTCCTTGTCTAAATAAACATTTGTTTTCCCAAAATTTGTATACCCGTTCCGTCTATAAAATGCGAATGACGAATATTCTTCATAGTTGTCACTTTTGTCAGCCTCAAATTCTTCAATTGGTACCGACAGCTCCATATATACCAGATAATTTTTACTCAGCAAAGCACCAAGGTTTTCTTCCACCTTCGGGGGCAATGGAGCAAGCAATTGGCTTGTGATAACCCCTTCGTAGGCATAATTCAACACAATCCCCATCACTATTAGCAGAAAGTGCAATTTGGTTGGTGAGCTGATGCCTTGTCTTAATAGGATCGCAATTACATTCAGCAGGCATTGGACTGGGGTCTTGAGGACGTTTGCTGTGAGCATAGTTCCGGCGATGTAGAATACTGCTATTGAAATCCATCCCGGGGTGTCAAAAGGGGTGAACCACAGACCAAGAAAAAAACCATAGGATTCCTGTTCTTTAGAGCAATAAACAAACTTTGTTACCGTTGATTGTACTGGCATGACAGATTCGTAACCGTTATACCCAAATCTACAGCTAAGGGTTTCACAATCAGCCGTGTTAATTACTCCAATTGCATGCGCCAGACCGAGACGATTATTGTTATAATAGTACTCATTTGTCGTAGGCCTAATCGTATAATTCAACTCCTGTGCGATTATTTCCGCTTGGACTTGGTCCACTGAGCAAGAATATTTCATCCAGTTACGAAAATACTGGCAGTCCAATTCTTTGCAGTCACAAAAGAAACCGGAGTATTGGAGCAATTTATTTTGCCTAAGCACAACAGATTTCCAATGTGAATCCATTGGAATGTCAAATACGGATAAGTCCATTGGCACGGGCTGGTAAGTATCGTCGCAGTAAATAGTCCAACAGGTAAACACCTGCAGAAATATGCCTACTTTGTCGTAAGCAGCTATATAAATTTTGTAATTATTATATGGAATTGAAAAGTTTGGCTGCGCGGACCTTGGTAGAAACAGTAGAGTGAGTAGTTCATGCTTGTATACGTTAAAACAAACAAACATTCGCTCGAAGAAAACATCACTGCTAAAGGACGCCAACAGCACTATATGAACGTAGCACCACTGGACTTGATACTTGTGACTAAAATGATGAAGACCTTCAATGTTCAGGTCACCTGTTCCAGTTAGCCATTGTTGACCTGGATATTGAACACGTACATTTGAAACAAAATCCAGAGCCGCATTGTGTTCATCCTCGTTTGCGGCATAATTGGTCAGAACAAACGTACAGTTATTGGAATTGGTAACCGTATTTTCACTGAACTTGAAGGCTAAGGTAAGTTTAAAAGAAATCACAGTGAGCACAACGTCGGATGGCAACCAAGAACAATGCATAACCTTAATTTGTGTACCAAGTTTGGGTTTCGATGCTAAAGTGGGCTAATAAAAACACGTATGCACAAATCTATTTGAGAACCTACTGCACAGCTTACTCAGAACGTGCTGAATGTCAAAATTAATGATCATATGCATACATATCGATATCAATGCTCGCATACCGCATCGCGTGAGTCAAACACGTACCTCCAGAGATCCAAACAAATGAAATATTTACACTTAAGTCCGTGTACTCCCTTGCACTGCAAGGTGGTATAAATGCAGGCGCAAATAATGCAAAAAAATACATTTCTAGCAGTAAGGCTTTTCTGCATGAAATGCTAGAAATGCAAGAAATTAAATCGACCAATCAGAGCGCAGGAAATTCATTTTCCTCGATTCTGGGCCTTACTGAGACCCAAATTACCATCAATGAATTAATCTACTATATTAAGTTGTTGGATTTTTACTAATAGTAGAAACATTTAAATGGAAAAGCATGTTGATACTGCCAAGACAGTTCTTGTAGTACGTACAAGTATGTACTGTGCAAATGAACGTGCTCAGGTGCAGCATTATACTGACTCAGGCGACGTTCTTACCAATTCACGATGAAATAAACAAACTCCTTGCCATTTCCTACAATAATATATTGATTAATTTTATTGGTTAGGAAAGCATTTCAGGAATTCTAAAATATGTCCCATTACATCCCAACACACTACACTGCACACACTGACACTGCCCAGATCCAGATCGCATCGCCACCACCACAACCACGACAATACAATGCTGGAGTACAGCAGATATAAGAACTACCCCAATTGTTTAAAGTTTGATTAAAATTATAAAATTTAATCCGAATTAGAACTAGGCCCAAAGTACCACTGCACTTATGCAGAGTAATTTGTACTACTGCTACTACTCTGCGCTTTCTATGGTTGTTTTACTTTATGTTCTGTATATATTGCGTTTCTCCCATTACTTGCATTACTTGCAATTCCGGCATTTCATGCGGTGGGTGCAAGAAAGCACGGAAACTGCAAGAAGTTAGTACAGACTTAAATCGCGCGCATGAATAATTCACGAACAATACCATTAGAAATATTTGCTCACAGAAATATTAGCATGTTTGCAAAGACATTTTCCAAAAATTCGCTGGCTTTCCGACTTTCGCTGCCAATCGTACACTTTCCTATCTGTCATTAATCATTCGTAGGTGCCGTGAACCGCTTTGAATTTATCTTGCATTAAGATAAATTTTCAAGGTTTAATTGATTAAATGAAGGTAATTTTTCCCGAAGACCACATATAGGAGGAGCTGTGAATTAAAATCAAAGTCTCAGCAACATATTTAAATTATATACATTGCCAACTTATGACACTTCCTGTTTATTAATGAATCTTTTAGATGACGGCCTCCTATCAATTTCCTGATGACCTGCCCCCTAACGCACAGCATAATGTGTAAAGGAGTCCATACCTTGTGAATAAAACATAAATGAGCCACTCTTATCGGGAATGTTTACCCATGTGGAATATTAGCTATTACATGTTGGTAAGGAAGATATTTTTCTACAACTCGCGTGCTTCCGTGCGTCCGCGCCCGTTCAAATCGATCTCATTTTTATTAATCATTCACAATATCGCAATGCAGGTACCAAAAAGCTTCTTGGGGTTATCTTTTCTATTTTACTTATAGTTTAAATCCACCTAATTAATTTATAGTCCTGAAACACCGGAGTGCGGAATTATTGTTGTTTCCGACAATTTAAGCTGCCGGCGATAAAATCGACGGGGATAAAATGGGCGGCGATAAAGTGTCCGGGAGATGCCAGACCAACCTCGTCGCTAGCAACACTGCCCTACTGCCATTTTGGATTTTAACTTGCCATTAAGTTCCCCAACTGTTGACATTTAAAGCCATTGAGAGAGAATTCATATTATGGTGCTGTACTAGCTGTACTGTACCTTTGGGTCCGTTCGTTGATAACAGTGTACCACTGATGAATTTGACCGACTAATAAAGACATTATCTATCTATCTATCTCTGTTATTTCGCGCTAAAATTGGTTTTATTTAAGGGTTAAATTAAAGATTTATCTTGGCTACCCTTGTGGTGTTTGAGATGCTTTGAATTCCTGACGTTTACCGTCCATTATTTAAGCAGTGAATTCATATAGTTTACTTAGGTTCGTTCATATATTTACGTAGTGGTATTTTTCGACATTTTTATAAATTATGGACGTAGTATGTATTGACGTAGTGGTCTTAACCACAGAGGGCATGGGAGCCCCAAAAACCCCACCCTCCCCCCTGACCACTACGTAATATGTGAACGAGCCCTTACCCAAAAGAAGCCCTCTCTTGAAACACAACACAATTGAAACAACAAGATTAAACTATAACATAGATTATGTAATTATGCACGTTAAATAAGCCAAACACAAGAGCAAGAAATAGTTTCTTCAATAAATTTTAAGTTTATTTAATTAATTACATGCACATTAGCTCCCCACAATACACAAGTATAACTAATCCCACACAATTCCTCACAAACACACATTATTTAACACAAATTAATCCCATTCCGTTTCACGCCCAACTCCCTGCCGGTGACAATTTTGCTTTCTCCCTCAATAACTCAATACTATTTTGCCTACACGAATTCTCATTCTTCCCTTCACTGTCCGAACCATTACTTTTAATTGCCAAATCCATTGCTTTCGCCATGGGAGACGTCGTAGGAGACGAGGAATGGAAGGACTGTGGAGAATCACTTGACCTTGACCTTGACGTCGGACTCATATTGGCTCCACTTGACCTTGACAAATCAAATGGAAATGCTGAGGAACCCATGGACGGCCCACCATAGGCATTAAAAAATTTGGACGTCCAAGCTGCACAGCGTGGGAGATCAGGGTTCGCGTGAGCGTGGCTGCCATTGGTTGGCTGAAATTGTGCTGCCAGTAGGGCTGCATGGGCTGGGGAATAGATGGCGCTGGGTGGGATGGGAAGTGGGAGACCCAGGTGTGCACTCCAAAGGAGTTCATTCAACCCCATGTGAGAATAATTCATGTGATACTGATGTGGGTGATTCAAATGAGAGGTTTCGGATGACGGAAAAGATGGATGACTCGAAAGGCGGGGAATGGAGCTTCCACCACTCAAATCTGATTCTCGGATCCCGCCAATCCCGCCAACGGATTTCTCTCTCTTCCGCCACTTGGCTCGACGGTTTTGAAACCATACCTGGGGATGAAATATATTTTGTGATTCGTTAATTGATATAATGTAGGTTTCTATTAGACTCTCTAATTGATGAAATATCTAGCCTTAAATTCCATTTCAAACTTAAATGCACACCAACACCCGGCTCCAAAGGAAAAGGAACCGGGGGATTTCCGATTTGCTTTCAAAATATGTAGCGATTCACGGCAAATTATATGTTGGAATTGCTAATCTGACTGATAATGTGATATATTATTCTATATGGGTTATACATACGTATATTAAGGAATAAGATGTTAAGTTTTTTTTAATATATCCTGCAAAGATCAAATACGCCGCCGAAGGATACATAAGCGGTCCTATCAAATATCAATATGCTTATGGAATTAATCCGCCATTTGTCGCACCGCAAAAGTACATGCCTCACCCGCTTACACATTGTAGTTTGGATTTTGTGCCATAGTACACGGACGAAATGTTAAGCTTTTGAATTGTTCATAAATTTCTTAAAATGTGTTAAAATGTGATAAAATATGATATTTGTACTTGGACAATTGACAAATGGGTCTTTTACACTCGAGACTAAATCGCATGCGCCCGCGCCGTCAAAGCACTGAAGCAATGGAACTAACATTTTGATACAGTTGTCCTTTGTCACACACATTGTTGCATACCCTCACATTCATTATTGTTTACCTGAATATCAATCCACAAACTAAAATATCGTATTACTAAAGCAGCCGCCAAAAATGGTCCCTCTCTCTTATTACTGTCGCCGATCCAAATGTATCCTGCTCAAGGCTTGGCCTGGGCCTTAAGTGATCTGATCTTGATCTTAATCTCGCGGGCAGCTGCTTCTACGCGTCGGCGCGTGTAACATGGTATGGTACGTACAATTCCTCAAATGGTATAATTTCATATTTCCCCAAAACATTTCTCAAACTTACTTTCAATTTAAAAAGAATTTCATAAAAAACCCACCAATTTTACCTAGCAGCCATTTTGAGCAGTCAATTTTCAACATCAACACTACAGCTTACTTTTCGGCAAAAAAAAGTCCTTAAAAAGTGCAAGGTCGTATCGGTTGCCACAAAATATTAGGAAACTTCTAATGTATGTAAACTTCCATACGCAAATTATAATTTCACAGGCAATAAAATAATTTAAAAATATAAACCAATCAGGCTTACGTAATTTGTTCACATCTGGAATTTCAAGTAATATGGGATAAGTGCAATTGCTAACATAATTTTTAAAATTGAATCAAATTCAAAGATTTTTTCACAATTTTTCAATTACAATCCATTTCCAAATGATGAATGGGATACGTAAGGTAACGTGAATTTCCATTACGGGGAAAGTGTTCTACTTAAACTAAGTGGATAATGAGGAGTATGGATCCAAAGGGAAAGAAGTCCTTTTATTGACTACACAAAGAGAGGAGGGAAAGCAAGGCAAGGGAAGGGGGGGGGGGGAGTTGCGAAACTGACGAATAATTACAGCAATTTTGGTTGAATTAGCCAGTCAGTCAGAGTCGCACTCCATTCATTCATGCTCCATTGCATTGTAACGGAAAAGTAGCTAGCTTTGCTTTGGCTTCAGCTTATTTGCTTAAATCGGAGGGAAATTTGTGTGAAAATGAAAATGAAGGGGGACGGGGAAAGTGGAGACAGTAATTTGGTTCCATTTACAATTCAAGTGCCTTGGAGTGTTTTCCCTGTAATTGTCTCCCATTGTTCCTTTCCCTTTCTCAATTTAAGGCTTAGGCCAGGCCAGGCCACAACCCACCTATTTAATGCACAAATCCTTAGCTACTTACATTGTAAAGTCGCGGATTCACGTTTTTATTGTGTTGTAATAAATACAATGGGATTTAGTCGCGTCGTAAGTCGTAGTGAGGTGCGTTTTATCAATAAGTCTTATGGCGCAGCGGGGAGCCATATATAATTATTAGATGAAAAAAATCTAAAATTGGTTTTCAAATTTGTAAAATTGAGCACAGCATTATTTGTACAAACAGATTTTAAGTCAAAATGTGATTGACGGCTTGTATTAATCAAATTTAACAATTCGTTTAAGCGTAAATGTTAAAAAAAAAGTCATTACACAATCTTCTAACAAGCTAAAAGTGACGACATCATAAGAAGCCAAAGGCCAAATTGTTTTTAAATTAAAACTTATTTGGATCACGTGATCGAGTCGCCTGAATTTGCAGCATAACGCAGCGGGAGATCCATTACATGAAAAAATAATTACAGCGCGTAGCGCATGCGCCTTGCATGTGCAAACTGGGATTAAATTAGAATCCTTGTTTAATTCCGATGAGCAAGGACACTCAATCACTCACCTTTTGAATTAAATTAAATTGAGGATATGACATTGTAGGAAAGGTACCAATAATTGATTGATTGATTGAACAAAATGTTTTGTGTGCTCCTCGGAAGCCGAGCTTCAACAATCAACAACAAATGAGGTAATCCAACAATGCATGTAAACAGTAAACATCATTGCATATTGCATTTGCATTTGGTATAACCTTGAAGGCTATTCAGCGACGACGCCGTCGCCTGTCGTCTCCAACAGACAATTACTATTCGTAATGCGTTTAATTAATATTTCCTCATCTCTGCACATGCGCATACAAGGTAAGTCAGGCTTTATAAAAGCAATCAGTTTGGATGAATTATTATCAGTCACACTTTTAGTGTACAATACAACATTAACATTTGCAATATGAAAGTGTTCGTCTTTCTCGTATTGGCAGGTAAAGTTTGCTTAAATTTGATATATTTTATACATAAATATACATTTTAGCAATTTTAAAATTCAAAAATGCAAAAACGTTGGCTTAAAACTTCATTAAATATTTTTTTTAAATTTTAACCCAAATTAGGATTCTGCGCATTGGCTCACAGTGACACGACGACATTCAAACCTCAAGATGAGGATGTAGCGGAAACATCCACAATCACCACAACCATCCATACCTCTACAGAAGAAAACAGGAAGCTCGTTGCAAATTTCTTTCGCGAATTCCTCCAAGAGAAAAACATTGAGTCGTTGGACAAGTACGTTGCCCCAAATGTAATCCAGCACAAGCCAGACGTTGCGGATGGACTCAAGGCACTCAAATCTGCCGCCAAAATTTGGTTCAGTCCTCCAAATTCTGAGACTATTGAAGTCCTCCGAATTGCTGCGGATGGGGACTTGGTATGGTATCATACAAAGAAAAATCGGAATGGAAAGATTCTCGCATCTGTGGATATCATGAGGGTGGAAAATGGACTCATTGCTGAACATTGGAGTGTACTGCAGGCATTAGAGGAGAAGAGTGCCAATGATCATCCTTTGTTTTAAGTGGTGGGAAATTTGAAATTTGAAGATGAAAGCATTGAAGTTTTAATAAAACTTAAAAAAGACTATTCTTGAAATTCATACAATCTCTAGCCAAGCATTTTCCCTTGCTAGGGGTTTGACTGTACCTTTATTTCCCTGTAAACTCAGACTTATATATTTGTAAAAATTAATGCAATAATTGGAAAATAAAGAAACCGTAATCAATCAATCAATACAAGTAACTCGTTCCCGATTGGTTCAAATCAACAACCAATCAGCGTTGGAGCAGGGACGTACAAACACATATTATCTCGTTAATTATAGTTTGAGAATTCAGCACTCGCCGTGCAATAGAAAATGAGGAGTAAATTTGAATATTTCATTAGGCACGCGCATGCTTTTGAAAAAAAGTCCAACATAATGGATTCAAATTTAAAAAGATGAAGAATGGGGGATCCGTTCGTCCTCACAAAAAATTACAATCAAATGAGTTCTAATAAAAGCGACTCGCTCTTGCAAAATCCTCATTTCTCAATACATATTACGAGGAATACGTGTAGACGTACGTACTAAACAAGAGACACTAAATCATTGGAAATTTACAAAGGGATGAATGCCATGTAAATTCTTGTACAATCCAGCCAGGTAAGGTAGTATGTAATTATCCCAAATTGATAAGGGCTATACGAGAGAAAGATCAAAACTGAGCAGAATTTTTCATTCAATTTCATTTAAAGATAAAAGAATTTCCAAAGGGATACGGGGATCCATCGTCCCTTAAATGCTTCCATTTAGATCCATTATCAAAAGGATTTTTTTCTACACACGTTTAGGGGGGAAAAATGGGATGACAAAAGTTGGGATCCTCGTGTCGTCCTCCATTTATTGTCATTTCCCCATCAAAGAAAATGAAACTGAACGACGACGACGACAGAGGAATTTCCTATTTCTGTGAGTGAGCTCCATTTATCCTCTGATAATGATCCGAGGAAAAAGAAAATGAGGAGATAATTTTAAAGGAAAGAAAGATTGAATTCCTTTGGAATGGGATCCAGATTCGTATCATGCATTTTATTTGTATGTAAGAGTTTCAATTCCTTCCCGACTCAGATTGTAATCAGGGGAATTTGGGTCGTACCCTTCATACATACTTAGTTTTTAAAAATGCATTATAACAATGATGGAATTACCGCCAGGATTTTTTGTGGCTAATTTTTAATGATCTACTTTTGTGAAGGAATTAAGATTCTCCAAAAAAAACCACCGAGTTTTTCTAATAATGGATACATTCGGCTTTGAAAACTCATTAAAATAACGCACCTGAACACGGTGCTTCACTCAATTCGAGTCGCAGTGCTAATTCCTCCCTTGTAAATACATCCGGGTACTGGGTTTTCTCAAATGCCCGTTCGAGTTGATGTAATTGAAATGTGGTAAAAGTTGTTCGACTCCTTCGTAATTTTCTCGGCTCCTTTTGATTGTGGTCGTGCTCATCATCATCATTGTTACAACCGCCACCTGGCGGGATTTCTTTATCGTTGTCCGACTCGGAGCCGCAGCCGTCGTCCCGATTGTCCAGGGAAAGCGTTCTTTTGTTATTTTCTTCAGTTTCTTCTCCATTTTCACTTCCGGAGGTGCTGGAATTTGTATTCGCTTTGATGACGGCTCGGAAATCCAGCATGTCTTCGTTCTGCGAGGAAAAAATGGATAGTGTGGAATTAATTGAATGTTGATTGAATTTAATTAAAAAACTAAAATAATACTAATAAATTCAAATACATTTTTTATTAAATTAATCCAGAATTAAACTCACATTCATGTTAGTCTCTGATGCAACAGGCGACATCCTATGGTGATGGGTTGGTTCAATCATAGCTGAAATTTGATTAAAAGCAAAAAATTACATACATATTTAGAAAATTATTCTAATTTCAACGTAAATTACTCAAAATCCAAAATTAAAACAGGCGTTTTCATTAAAACTTCTCATAATATTGATAATTACAGAAAAAAGTAGTTAAATATTGCTATAATAAATGGCAATTGTCGTCAAACTCGTAGCGCCTCATGCAAAAGGCGGGATAAAAGGAAAATTCTAAACCCACAGAAACAGAAAATGTCCCTAACTTGGCCTCCGGGCTGAGAAAGCAATTTCTAGGACTTACTCCCAACTAAATATCCAATAAAAGAACTGAAGTTCCTTTTATTCCATTATTTGTAGTCTCCCCATGTGTGCGTACGTAGCTTTCCCTCTCAAAACAATAGCCACCACAAAATTTGAAAACAGGGAAAGGAATCGTATCGTACAATTCAAATTCACTAAACTCCAATTTTGACGACATACTCGGAGAGATTTGCATACGTACATTGTACACCGCAGCAGCGCAAAAGGAAAGTTATTGTGTTTGATGTGTGTGTGTGACTCGCACTCGGTTCAACTCAATATAATCTGAAGCAAACACTGGAATGGAGATTTAATAAAATAAAATGTCAATTGCCATGCTGGGTGCCCTGGAGGTGGAGGTTCTTCCATTATTTCTTCATTTGATTTCTTTTCTTCAACTCGCGTGAGGCTATTTGCATTGTATTGGTGGGCTTTGAATGTCAGTGGTTTGTCCGTTTATTGGATTTACATACGACAAATTCCAAGGAACAAGAGTTACAATTTCTTTCCATGCAAATCTCCCTCTTTTTTTGTTACTTAAAAACTAATTTGTTTAAGAATTCTGAATTGTACATGCATGTGTACAACCAATCAGAGGCGAGTGTTGAGACTTTGAAACTAAATGCGGATTTTTTAAAATCTTTTTTGCTTGTGCATGGCACGCAGCTCGAGCTAATTGATTTAAATTACTAAATTCCTGCAAAAATATAACTTCGCTAGTTTTACAATTAAAAACTCAGAGTTATACTGCATAAGGTACATTACAATTGTCAAGAATTTCCCAAAACAAAATTAGTATGTTAACATCCCCCGCAGCCATGCATTCGCCCACACGCACGCACATCCGTAATGGAAAAGCAT
Source organism: Orthonychiurus folsomi (assembly GCA_036851895.1). NCBI lineage: Eukaryota > Metazoa > Arthropoda > Collembola > Poduromorpha > Onychiuridae > Orthonychiurus > Orthonychiurus folsomi. The sequence goes on along the minus strand of JAAXYW010000707.1, from coordinate 16,522 downwards.
CAAAGGAAAATGAACAAAAATTCTAATAACAACAGTTTCCAATTGGCAAATCAGGATCCCGTTCTGTCATATTCCTCGCATGTATTTGACAAAAGGCGACATTTCCCGGAGCCATTTACTCAGTCGCGTCACTTTCCACTTGGCTGTCAGCAATTTCCCGGCACGTACGTACTATTTATTTATTCTATCCCATGTATGGATGGGAGTGGATCCGAATGGGATTTAATTAGAGATCTTATATTAAAGTCTGACGTGCCGTTGAGCACGTGCCGCAATAAAATAGCCATTCATTTACTTTTCATGATACGACGACGGCGTGCCGGGATAAATCTGACTCAGAGGCAATGGCAATGGCAATTTGATGTCGCGCGGTTTTTGAATAGACCCGGCCCAGGATAATAATACACGATTGGGCGGCGGACGTAAGCTCAGCTCAGTTGGCAAATATGCATGAGAAACTAATTGTAATGTATGTAATGAAAAGTCTGGGACACAATTACAACATTGTATATAATTATTTGACCATGTGTAATACAAAATACCGGCAAAAATTATGAACATCCTCCATTAGCAATCGTTTCGCATATAATACAGTATTACATAAAATCAGAATGACACAATTAAAATACATCGGGTATCACAGACATGGGTTATATTTCTGGATTTCTTAGCGTTGTATTTCTATTGTGCACAAACTGGGCAACTTTAATAAAATCGCCTTTCATTTAAAAACCCGTACGGCGTCTCGCATTATTTAATTAATCCAAAGCCAAAAGCCCTAGCATCACCCCCAACCCAGCGAGTCCTTGCCTTCCAATGAAATCCTGAAATCCAATACCTTAATCCGAAAAAAGATGCATCATTAAAAACTGCACTGCATGCATGCATGGATCCAAAACTAAGCCAACAATGCCAACACTTTGAATTTCAACCCTTCCTTGTCCAGTCCATCCATCCTGTTTTCCAACTTAAATCCTTTCGTTTCCCATACATTCATACAACTTACACTACGTACGCCTGACTGCATCACATGAACAAAGCACTGCCGTAGCCGTAATTGTTGATCGTCGTCGTCCAAAAAAATCCTCGGGCCCTCTCCACATGGAGTAATTTCCATTCATTAGCATAATTAATCACATTTCCAACAATGTGTACGTCCACGTCGTATGCGGAGCGCATGTGTAATACGCACAGTACATCATTTCTGGTTACGCAACGTAACGTACGTTATAAATGTTCCGGTCAATTTAAACCGGGTTTTACCCTTACCATAAGCTACATGTCCCATTAGCCACCACACCACACCACACGGATATCCTGGTGGAATATTACGTGCATTTAGTTGGGCAATTCATCTGATCTAACATTGTGTACATGCTATGCTATACGATGTTTGTTGGGGACACTCCCCCCTGTCCTGAATTGCATCTTATTCTATGTATACGGCACAAAATGTGAGGAGTCAATTAGGGGACATGCAATATCGTGTGTGGTATTACAATCGGTACGGTACGGTACCCTTCATGAGCAGAGCACACGGTCTGAACCGAATCCGGGTGAATCGGACGCTCGCCCTTGTACACCATTTCCGCAGATGTTCAAAGCAGGCAGGCAGGGGGATGAAAGTATATCATCCGGGAGAATAAAAGGTGTAATTATCCACAAAAAAAATCACCCTGGGAAACTTCAGGGCTCGTGCACTACTATACATGATGTACATGTAGGTACGAATAAATGTAATGCACATTTAAATTACTGCTCTCATAATAATGCACAACAGGTATATGGAATAATGTATGTACATTATTTGCCTGGAAGGGAATTCTGTGCGGTGCAGCGATCTGTGAATATTCTTAATTGCTATCCACTATAATTCAAAGTACTTGATGTTTTGTGTGATATTTACGATGGATGAGTATGACGACTGTTGTACAAAACAAATGTCAGTGCATTATTGAATTTGGTGCCAAGGGGTTATTTGGAAAACGAGCACTATTAAAAAAGCGCCAGAAATGTGAAGTTTTTGAAAGAAATATCTTGATAAATTTGTTCATAATTTAATGAAAGGCATTGGGCATTTGATACAGGAATCAGTGCAGATTGACATGATTTGTCTTAAGATTTGAGAACTAATTGCAGATTTTTGCACAATATCACAATCACAAATAGATCTTAATTAGATTAAGTCTTACCTTTTCGATGACGATGATGAGCCCCGGATGCCAATAACTTGTCAATACTGGAGTAGACGGACGGGAGTCGAAGACTATTCATGGAATTACTTAGAGCCGTCGACGTGGATCCCGAAGAATTTGGATTTAGAACCGATTTACTCGTCATTATTTAAGGGGTTGATCCTGGCCCGGCTCCTTATCTGAAATTTGCAATGTAATACACATAATAAATAATCAATAAGGTACATGTAGATAATCCGATCACCGACAACCCCAGCCATTCATTTGTCAGTTCATTTTGTGCAGTGCAGTACAGTGAAATTTAATGCAAATACAAAGGGGTGTCGAGATAAATAAATAAATCAATAATAAATAGCTTGTACTTGCACTTTGTATGCATTAATACGAGTTTTTGCTAGGCTAGGCCATTAAGGCCATTCCACCCTCTCACAAATTTGTTTTGTTTGACTTTACAATCAGAGTGGTGTGAATGAACGCTTAATGTAAACTACAATTATGTAATCTGAGGGATTTGGATTTACTCTTTTGACATTCCATTCCAATTTAGGCAACTCTGACTCAGAAATTTCACCACAATCATGAATTCCACTTCCACTATTTACTTTTGCATTACTTCCTACTCGAGATAAAAATTTACTTCAAAATCTTACATTAATAACCTAGGTATTCATTTGTACTCATCGACATTGTAAATATTTGCAAAGGGATATGTTCAATTTCTTGAATGAGTATTGCATTAAAATATGCAATAGAATAGAATATAAAGTATGCAATATTGGAACATACCTGTTCGACTGGATGATTTGACTTCTTGTCTTATCCTCTTATCTCCAAGATATGTCAAAATAAATGGACAGTTTTTGACTGTCGTCGTGCAATGCTGGTTCGTGGCGGGGTCAATGAATTCCAAACGGACAGTAACGCAAATCTAGTTAGTTAATAAGTTTGTGGATTTTGTGATGATCCTTTGTCCTCTCAGTATTGACACTATCGTCTCAACCGCGTTTATTTATGTATTATCCGTTTATCTTTCCTCATTTACTCGTGCGTAGTCGCGGCCGGTGCGATGGGTTGGATTTACAAGTGTCAAAATTCACACTTCACATTATTCGAACACTGGCGAGCGAGTCGGCGGTAAATTATCACACAAAAACTAAATTCCTTTCTATGTATGTATGTATTGTGTTTTGTAATTAAATATGATGATTAATACAATACGTACGTTAATTGTTGCAGGCAGTTGACGGATCGACGTTTTTGAATTTGAATCCGGGATAACCGCTCGGAGTGAAATTTGAAAATGAACTGAGCCATCCAGTTTGCCCCGGTGTGAATGATGTCTCGTCCGTCTCATTTTTGAGGGAGTCGTCGTCAGTCCGGGAGATAATAATTAGTGTAAGGGTAGTTAACTCGTTAAGGGTAATCAGAGTGAAACCCCCCCTCAAGGGCTCAGTCGGGCGGGACTTTTTCGGGGATGCCCTCCCTGCGGGGTTTCCCAATCCGTCCCGTCTCGCCCAATCCTGGGGACCCGACCGCCTGGCTCCCTCAAATTTTGGACGAATCGTCGCGTCGTACATTTACATGTACTGTACTGTACAGTACAAGATTGATACCGGGTATTATTCGGATGAATGTGGCTAATGTAATGTATCGTGGCTTCGGATCTCATGCTCACATACACGGATGCATTCATTCTTCGCGGGAGGATTTGAACGACGCGTTTTTTGCTATGCTATTCCATTTGAAATTCGAGTTGTCGGCTGGCTATTTACTTTTAAAGTGTGTAAGCCTTTTTTGAATGGAGTGCAGTACAAGATATGTTATAGCGGCCAGGATTCAAGTGGGGATGATGTATTCGCTCAAATGCATTTGAATGAATGCGGGGTTTACTGATTTGCTACTGGTAATAATACATACGAACGGTACATGTAAGGAATATTGTCGTTTTGTCACGGATTTTAATCCGAAGGCTTTAACTAGAATCAAATGGGGGAACCCGAGTGGATGACAGTTGATGAAAAGGGAATAATTGTTAAATTCAAGGGATAATTTTTGAAATTGGCATTTTGTAGAATTATATTTTTACGATTTATTTTATAGTTTTAATATTGTGAAATAGAATAGGTAGCTTGTAACAAAGACTTTTTTCAAAAATTATTGTGCAAAAGGGTGTTTTCGAAATGAGTAATGAGCATAGAAAGCTATTATTTTTAACAGCCGGACAATTAAGGAAAATTTTCCTTTAAAACCACCACACCATTAAGGAGTAACATAACACAATTTATTGTTTTTAGCTCTTTTCTCAAAAAATAATTACCTTATTTGTTCCAACTAAATATTTTTGTCTATTTTAGGAAGGACATTACTTTTTTCTCTTGAGATTTTATCTCATTCCCATCTTGGCATTGAAAACCATTTTTCTTTCGCTTCAATGTATGCAGTGCACAACAAACCTGTACTGGACCAGGAGTGACGAAGTGACATTGAATGACACCTAAAATCGTCAATACGACACTTTACCTTAATAGAAATTCCATTACGAAATCCTTTTGTTTAGATTTTTGGACAGGTAAAGGTAAAGTTTGAGTGGAACGGCGACACGTACGTACCAATTTTTGGATTTAATCCTTTTGAGACAGTGCAGTGCCATGCCATCATGGCTTAAGCGATCTTCGTCATCATTTGCCACATTATTGCCAGAGCTCAACAAACATTACCCTTTCGTCGTCCGTCTGTTCGTACTTTAAAACGATCAGACCTTGTCTGTGACTGACGACGCATTTAAAAATCCCTGTCAAAATCAGCCAAGGTCTTTTGAACCACTTTCCTGTGTAATAAGACCATTTTTGACACCTTGTAATTGGGTTTAAGTTTATCCACTCATGAGGGTTAAACTTATGGGGTGTTTTTACCTTAATGTACAAAATACGTACGTAAAGGAACGGAAGTACAAAATGGTGACTACTTGGCGCCGCACTTTTCAATGCATTCTTATTCCTTAAAGATTTGCAGAAAAATAAGTATCAAAAACAGCAACAATTCTTGTGGGTGCTTTTAAATTTAAATTGAAAATGTAAATTACATTCAATTTTCCGCAATTAAAATGTACCGTATTTAAATATTATTCAATTATGCACAAAAAAGAGAATAAATACGTACTTGGTAATAAAAATTCTATTTTGATTTTGAGTAACGATCTCACAATTTTTATATCTAACAATGTCACCTCGCCTCGTCTGCCATCATGTAATGTAATGATGTCCGATCAGGTCTTGGACGCCCCGCTGATTCAATGCAAGACAAGAAAATTCTCTGCTCTGAAAAACGGGGGAACTTTGAAATGGGGTTTTTGATTCTGACAGGCGACGACGAACGACTCCAACCAGCAGATTTAAAATATTTCTCTCCACTACGCTACTGGTTTTTGATTCTGACAGGCGACGACGAACGACTCCAACCAGCAGATTTACAATATTTCTCTCCACTACGCTACGTATTTTTCACAACACGTCACGGAAATTCTTTTTTTCTCTTCGATGCGACTCAGCGTCAAGAAAAAAAGAAATTGGATAAGTGCCTTGGCCCCCGTTTGTATTCATTGTTGAGCTGGCGGGGGTTCCCCGGAACTGGACTTTCCTCGACGTCAATTTCGTGGAAAGGAAAACGACTCTTTACTCAGCGCAGCGACAAGGAAGGAGACTGACGACTTTCTTTGACTTTTCCCTTGATTTGATTGAAAATCTTTGTAATCTACATTATTGATTTAGCTGGATCCAGTACAACTACACTTCACCTGCCTCTGTCTGAATTTGACAGTCTTCGCCTTCAGAGACAGACTCCAGCAAGGTTTTCCTTGCGTTTCCTTTTACCCGTGGCCCGTGTTAACTCTTAACTCGTTAGACGTTTAGTTAAGAAGAAAATCCACCCTCCATTGCAATATGTCACATACGACGACGAATTTGAGGTCGTTAGCTTATGACATGTGGTCTGACGACCTTCTCAGAATTCGATTAATTAATTATAGCCAGCGCAGCTTATGATTAAACCAATCACAAAAAGTAGTTAATGCTTCTTAATTTCGTCATAGATTACAGTAATAATCAAATTTAATTTATCACTGTTCATGCAAATGTTTTGCATGAATTTGTAGTGAAAGAACTGGGCATGCCAGAAACATAGTATTGTATTGTGCTAAGAAACCCAAACCCAGCGAGAACGACGTTTGTTAATTAGGAAATATCAATTAGTCCAATTAAGCACTACCGTACTATAAATTACAAGAAATTTGCATAATGCAAAAAAGAGATGTATTATAATTCGAGTTTAATAGGAGAAGAATATGGAATATTGAGAAAATCGTAATATAAAACGACAGATGTACGTTTACATGCATCAAGGTGCAATAAGCGCAGTGCACATAAACAGGGAGCCCTTAATACAGTCACCCTACTGTCACCTACATAAGTACCCAAGACATGGCGTGGCCATGAGAGGTGCCCTAGCGTAAGAAAATAATATGTCCACCGTTTAACACTTAATGGGTATTTAACCCATTACACGATTCATTTCTACAGGAAGAAAAGGAGGGGGATATTTTTCTATTGGAAATCCAGTTGATTGAATGCTTGAGTGTGTTTCCGATCCCTTCGTTTCAGTCACCCTTGTCCTCCCCCTACGACGACGACGACGACGAGCCTTTGTCCCTTTGGAAGGAGACAATCTTTGTTGGTGACGACAGACGCGGTCTTAAGGAAAACGTACGGGAAATGTGGTGCGAAGAAAATCCTCCCTTCATTTTAAGTAGCCAGGCACCTCTAATTTTCCGCTTCACTCAACTCAGGGTCCCTTTTTTGAGTGTCGAGTGTAGTGTTTAGTCCTTCAAGTGCTAATCAAGTGTAAAAAAATAAAGGAAATATGTCCAAATTCTGTCTTTGTTGAATGAGTCTGGGTGGAGGAGGATGTCTGAAGCAGGCAAGGCAAGGCCTGACAATTCCTATAATGTCACCCATTCATGAACAGACAAATTCAAGTTGTCTGTTTTTTGTTTGTAAATTTATGTAATAAGAACTTGGCAAGGCAAATAAAATAATTATCAGTGGAAAAAAGTGAACAAATAAATAAATAAAAGTCAGTTTGAAGAATTTCCAATGTAATGTGCAAAACATCAATGCGGCAATGCTATATGTGGTCCATTTATGCTAAAAAAATATAAAAACATTATGTTTTTATACTAAAAGTCTAATGCCTGTAGAAAATTCGCAAAATACAAATTACCATTCTCATTGAGAAAATTGCAACTTGATCTTTCCCGAGCCGAAGCCGCCCATAGAGGTTACGGCACGGCGCGCCATAGGATTTTCAAGGTTAGCACCGCGCGAATTGGGATTTGACGTCTTTAGATCGTATTCCAATTTCCAAATTGGAACGGAATTAGTCGACAAATTTTAATTATACCTTAACAAACTTAACTTTAACAATAAAATCCACTCCTCTGTGAATATATTAACAGTTTTCATCATGGCCGGAAGTGACATGGACATCTTCACTAGTGAGGACTCAGAGGACAGCAATATTGGATACACCGGTGACGATGAATTTTCTAACGATTCCGATGTCCAGGATTCCAGTTGCTGTCAATTCTTTTTGTACTAAACTGGTGGACATCGTAGAACAATGGGCCGCAATTGCATCTGCGTTGATTGGTTTCTATCAGGTGGTAAGTTTATTGAATTGTCAATTGTCGCAATTTAGAATTATTTCTGTCAGACATTACATTGCATTTCTAAAATTTTGATTTACTAAACTTCTGTTTTGATTATTTAGCTAATTGGCGTAGTTTCATTCTGCTTTTTACTGGCTGAGGCGGAACGGAATTATCTGTTGAAAGACGTGTTCGAATCAATTGATCCAGAAAAGGAAAAAGGTAGGGTGCTCTAAAATTCAAGGTCAAAGGTTAATCTAAATTTTGTATTAATTTTGTTCTGAATTATTTGAATGGGTTTTTGTTTGATTTCCAGAGGTTTCACTGGTTATGTCGGAGATTTGTATTTCAACTTCCCTTGGAGTTTTACTTCTGTTTGGCGTTTTGAAGGTATGCTGCACTATGTTATGTCACAATCGTGATTATTTGAAATTTGCAATCTCGAAGTTAACCAATTAACTTATTAATTAATTGGATTTAGCAATCAAGTTCTATCGGCCAGACGTGGGTACTTTACAAGGTCCTCATTGAAATCTACAACCTTGCTGTTCATATGGACGATTTATTCACGAGTCGAGTATGTGCTATCTTCTGCCAGGATTTGTATGATGTCCTTCTCCGCTCAGTGGGAATTAGCATAATTGTATGTGGGATTGGATTCAATGTTCTGCTAGCTGCTGTACAGATTTGGGTTGTTTGGAAATTCAGTTGTGGAGATATTAGATTTATAGTACGGAGGTTGTTCAATTTACTTGCAACTGCAATAACCGCAATGAGAACTCCACAGCCCCAGGTAGATTGGAAGAAGGAATTCTAAATCCAGTACAGTTAAGTAACTAATTATCAGTTAAATCAAGGTCAAGTCAATACGATAAAACACAACACGCAAATAATTGTAAATATACATTAATTATAATTCTTTAATTAATTAGACTTGCAATTTAGGATAGAAAACGACGTTTATCTAATAAACTGCATTAATAGATGTAGTCTTTGGCAAAAGGACTATTTTAATGAAAAGTTAACTTCCCATGTGGATACAAGTACTTATTAGAAGGGAATAATTTACTCATCCCTTGAAGAGCGGCGTCAACAATTATACATAAGCCAGTTAATTAAATCCATGCACACAGACAGATTGGGTCGTTATTCATGTGGAAATGATTAAAACTTTGGCACACCCACTACCCACCCCGTACCGTACTATGATTGGATATCCCATTTCTTCTTACCGACTCACTGGAATTGAAGGTAAGTAAAGTGCTTAGTAATTAAATCATCAATTCCAAAGTAATTAAATACGGATTACAATGAAATCGGCTCGTGGATTCATTCCACATTCACATTCATTAGTATGTCTCCCGCACGCCCCCGCCCCGTAGCCACTTTCCCCAAACAAACCCGGGTATGTGTACGTACGTACGTTTACAACTGAAGGGCTCCTCATTTCCTTTTAAATTAAATTCTCTCCCTTTCCCAGATTCGGTTGAATGAACTCGTTGAATAATTATTACAATTTGTTGGTTGTCGTACCTGGCGTTGGCGTCGTAGGTTTCTAAATGGGGGAAAGCAACTTAATTAAATTTCTAATTACGACCGATTCCCTTCCCTTCTTGCCATCCAGTCCTTGTTATCCTATTTAATAAAGGGAATGTCGCGTCGTATAGTCTTTGAGGATTTCCCTCTGTCTCTGATGTGAGAAAGTTGACAAAAATTCAATTTAAGGACGACGATAGTTTTCGACGAAGGAAATGTTTTGCCGTAGCCCGTCCCGAAGTGGAAAATAGTGGCCTTTCAACTTTTACTGTACGTAACGTAACGTATTTCCCTTTGAGTTACGTATACGTACCTAACGTCGTACAACCTCCGAGTCAGGGAAAACTCATTTGATTTTGCTGTGCAAATATTTACAGGGACCTTGTAACCAAACTGTTGAAGAGTTTTATTCGACGACGACGACGACTCAAATTCATTTTATTTCATTGCAAGGATTTACCTTTATTTTCAAATGGGATGGAGTTGAGGAGGATTTAATACGACCGACTCGACTCTAATTTCGTTCCGGGCCAAGTTGTAATGTTATATGTGTTTTGTGAACATCAAATCTAATCCGATGAGGAATTCAATTGACTTGTGTTATGCCGTTACTGAAGACGCCACGATGTTTTTACAATTTTTTTTTACTATAGTAAAAATACATTAGTAAATGTAAATGTTTACTATAGTAAACTATAGTTTTTACTATAGTATAGTTTGTCATTATAAAACATAAATTCTACTAAATTAATTTGTACAATTAATTCCACAGTTTGAAATTTGAAAATGGAAGCCATCTGTCTCATTTGTAGTAAAACACCGAATTTTAATTTAATTTATTCGCAATGTAAGTGTGCTTAATGTATAGTTATATAAAATACAATATGTGTATATACATGTATGTATTGTGTGTTACATTTTTGCTTAGTTATCTATTCCCAAATTGATCAAATTTGTCCACTTATCAATAACTATCCCCCAATCCATCACCTCTTACAATTCCACAGACAAATTAAATTCATCATCTAATTAGCTGTCGCTGTCATTCCATTCATCGTACATGTATTTTTTGATATCCTTAAAGCTAAGCTTATATAAATACGTACAAAGTAAAGTATCACATGCATTTTCCGTCTGTCTGGACTATTCCGTGCCAGTGTAAGTTTATCTGTCAGGCGACGGGCGCGGGCGGCGCGGGACGGTTCGAAAGTAAACAAAGGCCGCCCTCCCGCAATACCCGATATTAGGTGAAAAATGATTTGATTGAGACCCGGGGGTTGACCGAGTAGTTCATCTCCGAATCCAAATCTAATAACACCAGTCAATGTAGTTTGGTAACACCGAAATTCGGGGAATGGTCTCGACGTCTTCACCTACACGCGCCGCGCGGCGCGTGGAATCGAGTCAGTCTTTTGAAAAGCCAAAGCAAAGCTAAACCCTAAACGCGACACTTGATGATTGTTATTAAATCCTTAAGCAAATACACATACACATACACGGGAGGATGATGGGCCTCGTGACAGTCATATATGAAATCAAATGAAAGCGGTCCCTTCAAAACCTAGGCTTATAATAGGAGGCAAGCCCTTTTCTCGTATTTACCTACGTATTAACACTCCCGTCGTCGATCTTTATTAAATTTTACCCGGCCTGCCTGCCTTGGCGCGTTTGGTCGTCTCCCCCATACATCGTGTTCCGCAAATATAACTGACTGACTGGTACTTAAGTTTGAATTACCCGCCAGCTTACCCGGGTTCCTCAAATCTGGATTTTATTGCGTATGCGTAGCGTACGCGAATGAAAATTTGGACATGGGATATTTAATCATAGCAAAATTGATACATGATTGCGCTAAAGCGGATTGACAAGGTCTATTACAGTAATATCTTTTACAAGTAAGCCTGGTTGTATAATCGTATAGGAATATTACACTAATAAATTATTGTGATGTGATTTTGGCCTTGGCATGAATTGGACGATTCTACCATTTTTTGTTGCGTAGTTTGTAGTTTTTTGAAAGGGTGATCTTATTTCAAGTATTTCAATGTTTTTTTGAGAAAAACCAAGTCAATCCTTTCATTAAATTCTCAGCATTATTAATTATGAGCATCAATTCAATTAGGTAATACAAGGAAAGTATGTACTTGTTTAACAAATTTACACTAATTAATAATTAAATTATAAAATACTCATATGCCAATAATACTATTATAAATTAACTTAATTATTTTTTCTCCAATTTGATTTTTTTCATCTAAAACCGAAACCATTTCCCATAGCCCAGAAATAATGAGATTGTGGAGAATCCAATTCCTTGGTAAACACGTCCTGGATGCGATTGCGATAATAGCTAATCATGAACATGGCGTGGGCGTTCAGGTAGCAATTAGCTGGGGGTTTGCAGCTGCAAATGACATGTGACTAATCCATCCTTTATTGGTGACATCCGTCCTACGAATACATACGTAACGTAGTACTTCATTACATGCGCACGTACGTAGTTTCCCCCTCAAAAGCCTTCCTTATATCATTACATATTTTAATTTGCTTTTTCTTTTCATCTTGAGGTCGGCGGGACGCCTTTCTTTCTCCTGTTTTCCTATTCGGGTGGGTACGGTACGACAAAATCCATTTCAAAATTGCCATGATTTGATTCCGGGATTCTGACGACCGGCGACATTAACATGTCAACGTCAGCCCCCTCCATTATAGGCATTGATCTTTGGCGTACCGTACTGTACCGTACGCGGTAGTGCAGGGAGGGAAATTGGTTATTATCCATACTTTTCAACTTTTGAAAAACAGATTACATTGTCTGACTTGGATGGGCTATTTTATGCTCATCAAATGTGTGTGGCCTCTCGGCGGGAAACTCAAATCCCATTATTTTGTGGATGTAATGTATGATGTGGTACATTGTTTTGTGTAAATTTGGATGACAGAGTTGCAGTTGGCCGACCGGATTTGAGAATCCGGGAGGATGGAAGTAAAATTGAAAAGATGAGACGTCATCTATGGAAGATTTCCATAATTTTTACTCGGAGCGTCTGCCTTCCAGCACCAAAAGAGATGAGCTTTGCCCTGGAGCTGGGCTAAAGGGGATTGGAGACGGGAACCCGGGCATCTGGTTGGGTTGGAGTTTTGTGGTGTAGGTTTTTACATTGTAGGGTACAGGAAGGAGGAATTGGATTTATCAGTTTCATTCGTTTAATTTTTACAAAAAAAAATTCAATTCCTGATTTTATGAAAATATTGGATCAACATTTTCCTGTTCGAATTGTTTCAAATGTTGCCTATGAAGAGTCAGTTTCGATTCTTTTAATTTCTTCAAGGTTGGATTCTTTCAAATTTCTTTTCATTCCAATATTTCTAATTTATTTAAATTTCAATCTTTCTCCAATTCAATTTTTCAGTTTTTTTCAAGTTCAGCTTTCCAACTTAAATTTCAATCCTTCTGATTATTTCACATTTTGCTGTCAAATTCCAATACAAAAAACTTAATTTTCAAGGTTTTTTTTTCTATTTCTGCTTTCAAATCGCAAATTTAATTCTTCCAAACTTTTTTTCAAACCTTAATTTCAACTAGGTAAATGTAAGGGTCAGGAAAGAAGTACATATGAGAATTGTATACAATATTCGCGTGAAAATAATAATTCATACAAAATACCCACAAACACCTTTACCTTACCTTTACTCACCCAAAGCCAGAAATAAAGTCCAAGGTTTGAGTCGAGTGTTCGTGTGGAGCGTGTCCCTTGTCAAAAGGGAAAGTCTCATTTCCCTTCCGTCCTCCTTAAACACCCACTTCACCCTTTTCTTTCGGAAATCTTAATCTGGGTAGTTTGTCAGTTTCTCAATGAACAATGGACTTCTTCCTGCTTCATCCATTGTGTCCAATCCCAGCAGCCCTTTCATCACTTTCAAGTACCCGTGTCGGTCTGTGTACGTCTATACAATAATACACAAACTATGACCATGCACACATTAAGGTTCGGTTTTCGTTTTATTCAGAACAAATGTCCCACCCCCGCCTCGTCTCGTCTTATCTCAAGTGTTTGAGCAATGCATGCGTGTAATAATGGCGCGAAGCCTTTTGTATTTGAAATCCCCTCTTATTTTGTGAAAACACAAACAACATGGATTTTCGAGGCGGAGGAAAACAAGGGCAACCCTTTACCGCCGTACAATAATAAATCCCGGCGGGATCCTCCCACACTTGAAATTTGGTGCTCAAATTGTGGTTTTGTGGTGGATTTTGACCAACAAGCCGTGGGAAGCCATTGCTATTGTTTGTGTGTGTTATTCCATACATAGGTATAACACAGATAGGAACTGTGAATGCAAATGCGAGTGCGGAGCGGAAGAGGTAATAAAGGGATTCACTTCAGAAGTTCCTGGTTAAGTCCCGTAGCCATTTCTTTCATATTTGAAGGGACGACGCGACGAAGGGTCTTTTAAACAAACCTAATGATTCGTGTAATCACTTGAATACAATTGACCTTGATTCGATGGAACGGATTAGAAATTTTTAATGTGATGTGCCAAGGGGTGGAAGGGGTAATGGGCAATTAAGAGGCTTTGGCGGCAAGCTGTTTAATGTGTACTAACAGAATTTGAAGACCGGGTGCATTTTAAATTATTCCTGGAAGTGGAGGGGAACTAGTCAAGTTGCGGTTAAGATTAAAAATTAGTTCTCGAATGGAATATTTTGTTAAACGTTTGAGCTGTAAGTATTATGCAAATAAAACCAGTTAAGCAAATAACTTGATACTTTTTTATCTGTAAATATATGACTCAATTTGAAATGAATGAAAAACGAAATCCCATGAACGTTCATACGTAAACTAAACTAGCAAGTTTGTTTTAGAACTAACAATAAGTTAAGGATGGATCACATTTTACTCATATAATATATACTTAATAGCTAAAGATAGTATATAATTATTAAGCACAGCTGCTAAATGTAGTATTTGTCCCAACAAATTTTGAGACCAGGCTAGGAGTATCTTAGCAAACCTACCAATATTTTCTAACAAGAAAGCGGCTATGCATGTAAACATCATTAATGCAAAAACATAAAATATTGCTCGAACCTTAGGACTTCGCTTGAGTGAGAGTGGTTTGGGACCAAAATTCGATGCTTCGACTGCCCACTCCCTCTTGAACGCGACCAAATAATATGAAGTCATAAAAATCTCATCGACTTCGGCTAGTAACCCGGTTTGATGCAAATATTGAACTTTATCATGCAGCTCTCCAATAAAACTGTGCAATGCCAACAAGTCCACGTTTACTTCCCTCATGCCTTGTTTTGTTGAGAAGCAATGCTTTTCATCAACAAACGCAGCTTTTATTTTGGAAAGGCATAAATGGATCTCTTTACCTCTAATCGGCATTGCAATTTTCTTCTTGGTGATCAAAAGGCAAGACGTCCAAAATGACCGACCCCCCACGTCTACATAAATATTTGACTCCCGAAAGTTTGGATAACCGTTTCGTCTATAAAGCATGGAGTAGTCTTCCAAGATTTCGTCTTTCTTGATCTCAAATTCTTCAACTGGTATGAATAAACCCATGTATACTTGATAATTCTTGTTCAGCAATACCCCAATATTTTCTTCTGTCTTTGGAGGTAGAGGAGCAAGGACTTGGCTTGTGATAATCCCTTCGTATCCATAATTTAACACAATGCCCATCACCATTAGCAGGTAGTGCAATTTTGTTGGTGAGCTGATGCCTTGTCTTAATAGAATTGCAATTGCTTTCAGTACGCAATGTAGTGGAGTTGCGAGTGCTTGTATTGTGAGCATAGTTCCAAAAAAGTAGAATACTGCTATTGACATCCACCCCGGGGAGTCAAACGGAGTAAACCACAAAGATAGAAGAAATCCATATGAGTCTAGTTCTTCAGAGCAATATGCAAACTTTATCACATACGAGTCTAGAGCAATGTAAGTGTAACTAGCATAATTGTTATTCTCATTAAGGCATCTAGGTACTAAGCAATCAACGGTGCGCATTACTACAAATGCATGCATTACGTACACAATATTGTTCTTAAAAACGTTTAAATTTGTTGTGTGCACAGTTGTACAATTCAACGCAAGCGCGATTATCTCCATTTGTACTTGGACTATCGAACAGAGTGATGACACCGACGCCCAGTTTCGAAGCGCTATGCAGTCTAAAGCTCTGCAATCGCAAATTTCTCGAACGTATCCTAGCATTTCATTTTGCATAAAGAGAACAGATTGCCAATACAAATCCATATCAATGTCAAAGACAGACAAGTCCGCTGGAACTGGCTGGTAAATTTTATCGCAGTAAGTTGTCCAACACAAAAATACTTGCTCGTATACGCCTACTCTGTCGTAAGCGGCTATATATATTTTGTAATTAAAATACCCAATTGAGAAATTCCAAGCCGCGGAGAATGGTACTAACATGAGAGTAAGTACTCTATGCTGGTATACTGGAAACACTTCATTAAACATTTGGCCAAAGAGAGCATCGTTTTTGGAGGACACCAACAGCACTATGTGAACGTAGCACCACTGGACTTGATATTTGTGGCTGAATTGATGAAGAGTCACACTGTTCAAGTGACCTGACATAGTCAGCCATTTTTGACCTGGATATTGAGCACGTACACTTGAAACAAAATCTAGAGCCACATCGTACTCATCCTCGCTTGGAGCCAAATTAGTCAGAATAAATGTGCAGTTATCGGAGTTAGTAACGGTATTTCCACTGAACCGAAAGGAGCTGGTAAGCTTAAACAATATCACAATGAGCGCAACAACAGATGATGGCAGTCCAAAACAAAGCATACTGCTCTGGATAAACTTTGGATAAAAATCTGGTCTTTTTAGAATGTATTTTGTCTAGGGCTCGTTCACATATTACGTAGTGGTATTTTCCGACTTTTTTGATACCCCCTCCTTCTTGTAGTGCTTTAGTAGTGAAATCTTAGACACCCACCCCCATCTCTATATATTACGTACCCTAAAAAAACCATCGATTTTGAAAGAAATTTCGATGATTTTTTTCCACTGCGTGGTGCTTTCAAAGACCCCTCCTCCCCCCTGGT
>JAAXYW010000706.1:0-31179 GCA_036851895.1 Orthonychiurus folsomi | reverse complement strand
CAAAAGCCTAATGAATGTTACCAGTATGAATGTTATTCGCTTTTATTAAGCTATCAAGACGTACACAAATTCCCTCAGAACTGTCGGAACTTTAAAATCTGCAGATGATCAGAGCCTCTTGATTATCTCTAAAATTAATGTACACATTTGTTAACACTTGCAATATAAGTTTGTAACATTTATCCTTAAGTTTTATAAATATTTTCAATAATCAAAGTGTATACCATTCGGCTAATTTCAAAATTTAGTGATAATTAGTTAAGGTCTACTTTGAGC
Organism: Orthonychiurus folsomi; assembly: GCA_036851895.1. NCBI lineage: Eukaryota > Metazoa > Arthropoda > Collembola > Poduromorpha > Onychiuridae > Orthonychiurus > Orthonychiurus folsomi. The sequence goes on along the minus strand of JAAXYW010000706.1, from coordinate 30,903 downwards.
CTTAATTTATTACATTGCATTGCTGGCATAGTTGGTTGGTAACATTAGCTATTCGCGCGATCAAAACAGGCAAACTTCTACATAGGTCAAGTGTTTCTGCTTATTATGTATGATAAGAGCAAAAATCAGAGTTGATGAAATAAAATTATATGTTTGCTTAAACTTTAAAACGTAAACGGCTAGCCTTAAATTGGTTAATGTGTATAAGCAAGAGAATTTGAAATTTTGCTTAGAAGTAGCGAAAAACCATTGTGCTGTCGTCTATTCAGCCAGCACCAAATGTTTCTGATTCTTACAACCAAGTGGCGCGGATGAGTTAGGAAAAAGTTTGCGGCTGTTTATGTTTGTATGTTGGTTCAAACGTATAGGCTGCGTCGACTGAAATAAGAAATACTGATCTCAACCATGCTTTCCCCCAGGTTAGTAAAAGAAATTATAGCACATTTCTCTGAAAGGTAATCCAAATTGTGCCGCCGTGACAATTGTCTAGTCGATCTCAAAGTTTTCCGACCTTATTTTGTAGTTTGCACTTGGTTGAAGGCATTCTAGATAATGTATGTAGAATGTTCAGTTTCCCGTTTGTGTGAAGAAAACAGAGTTTTATCGCCCGTGTCTCGTCTTGACTGCCCAATACTAAAAAGAGAGTGAGAAAATTTGGAGCTCTCTTGCTGAAAGGACTACTAAAAGGCAATGGGAATTTCAAATGAAAGTGTTAACCGGATCTCAAAATCATGTTGTTTAATGTTTCGGCAATTGATGATGTTCTTGCCAAGCGAACCATGGGTGAACGACGCTTTCAGCAAATTGCATTCTTCTCTCCTTCTCCCAAATCCAGTAGTCCGAGTCTTCTTATACAACTCTAAATTCCAAATATAGTATATATTGTTGCGGCTAGCTTGTTTTTTTGCTCATATCTTGATTTGAGTAAGCAAAGTAAATTTTCTAATTAGGTTTTGTGAGAGCTCAGAAAACTCGGCTACATAGCTTTTGCAGAGACAAGTACCTGTATGGGCATGGGCCATACATTATAAATCAGCTAATTTATTCATGTAAACGTGATTCATGGCAAGTCACCAAAAGTTTAAGCACACATAGATATGTGCATTTTGCTCAAAATTCAATCAAGCTATGCCCAACTACAAGTTTCTGCATCAAATTTTTAGTGATTTACTCTGTTTTGGTAACTCGCACTCAGCCGTAAAGCATTTGTCAGAACTCTTACCGTATTGTGAAGTAGGTCAGGGTGTAGACTAGCTACTGACAGCTACTACTGTGAATAAAATAATTTTCCGAACTAAGAAATTGTAGACCTGCTTACCTTCCTTTCCTGTTGATACATATGTATTCTTCAATTTGTTTGCGAATCACTTAATCACATTCTAGTTGATTCGTATTGATTCTAATTTATTCATTCACATATACTAGTTGATTCTATTTGTTCCAAATATATAATATTAAAAATAATGGAAATGGTGCTTCATAATACACATTAAAAACTTGGGAGAAAATATGGAGAATAGCATTAAGAAACGAATCCCAACGATAGATAGTAGTATATGTCCAAATAGTATTATAGTATAATCCTCTCTGTCCTTCGTTGGAATCTCGGCAGAGCGTAATACTTGGTTGGGTCTGGACATCACGTTACTAATCACTGAAAGTGCTTAACGTACTTTCCTTGTACAAGTTCGCGTGTCAATTGCTTCTTCTTGAGAGGTGTAGCTTCAACCTGCTAGCCAGTAGCTCGGTGAAAGTGAAATCAAAGTCCCAAGCCCAGTCACAGTCATACGGTCTTAATTAATTTTGAAAATTGGGCCTGTTAATTTACATAATTAATACGTCGTTACATTATACGTGTTGGATTACAAAGAGGGAGACGATATACACGTATTCAATAAATCATGCGAATATATGCCACAGGGTGGTATTTTACAGTATTTATATACAATTAATAACTATTTTTGCTCATAGTTAAATTAAGGATAAATAGCAAACCAAAGCAGGCGATTCAAAAATTAAATTTACAGTGAGATGTCAACATCGTGTCAATTATTGCATACCGCTTACAGCACAAACTTAAGGGAAGAGCTGTAGACAACTAATATTTTGTTCCGTCTTGTTCGCTGGGCTGTTCTTGGATAGCGGAACGAAACGCAAATATTTGCTCGCCGTTCAGCTGGGCAATGGTCATTGCCGAAAATCAAATTCTGCTTGACACAANCTGCTTGCAGAGTTTATTTTCTTATTCGAACGATTAAGAGCTGCACTGGTTCATTTGAATTAAATCAAGAATAAAAACTCTCACTAAGGCCACGCTTTTTTTAGAAATCTCGGAATTAATTTATTAATTTTTATTGTAAAATACAGTTGCGCAAGTAATTTATAAGACAAAAATATATTTATGTGGAAGTTTGCAAGACATGTCATTTTCTTGTCCGAGGTTAATTTTAATTTCAAGGTACGGAGGCGCTGATTACTTCTACCCATTTTAAGTGCACTTTGTATACACAACAGTGCTATGCATTATATACAGTTATTTGCCCGGGCTTTATTTGGAAGCATCATAAATTATAGTGAAGCATATCAGCAGTCATCTCTCAGTCTTACTTTTGCTTCGGAACACTTTGACTTTGCGTGTACAAAAGAAAGCCGCAAAAGCCATCGAAGTTCCCTGACACATTTATTAAGATATAATAGCTTTGCCCGACGGACGGACATGTTTTGCATTCCAAGTATCAAAGTGTGTCTATGATTTGTGCTTATTAATCAAAAGTTTTAATTTTACTTGCTTAGCGCAAATCTGTTTTGACACCCGCACGCATTTTTCACCAGCACTTCACCTCTGTTTGATCTCTGGTTTTTGTAGAAGGAAATCTTGAAACAAAGCATAATCTCCTTCACAAAAATAATACTCTCTTTCAAAAACCTTCCTGATTGTTAATTGTCAAATTTGTAAATACTTTTTTAGCTCCTAAAATAAATACTCCTAAAATCCTTCACGATCGAACATGAGCTGACTGGTGGTAGTGGTACACCCGGTCCCACTGGAGGAATTGAACAGTTCGCGAGTCGCGAGCACAATCACAAAAAAATTAATTAATCATGTGAGAATCCTGTCAAAATCTCAGAAGCATCACCAAGTACCAAGTCTCCGATGTTGAGCCGGAAGTTGGTCATTTGACGTCGACGTGCCGATTAATTGGATTCCACCAACAGTCTGTCAGTAATTATTATTGTGATAAAGGCAATACATAATACATTACCGAACGCCGCAAAGGTGTACAGATCCAAGTCAGTAATTCTGAAACGTTTGTGTGCAATGGTTGAAGGTATTCGGAGCTCAAACTTAATTAATTGTTTGTAGATTTGCTTAACTACTACTGATACTATGCGTAGGAAGAGGTGCATTCAAAATTGTGATTAAGACCGCCCGGCCAGGCTGAATTGTTATTGTTGTAGGCGAGTGAGAGTTTTAGCTCTCGTGAGCTGTCCCGTTGAGCATTCTATTTATTGTTATTCTATTTTTTATTCTTTTTCTATTTCTATATTTATTAACCACTTATTAGCACTACACTACAATGCAATTTAGTTCACTAACTCTTCTTACATTATAAATTTCTAACTCGAAGTACATTTACGAGATAATACAAGAAATTCTAGAGCAATTACTACACTCGCAACTTACTTTGTAAAACAGCCCAATAATGGAAAATGAGTCCATTCAAAATATCGATGGCGATTTTAATTAAAAAATTTGGAGTTGAACATCTTTCAGCCACCCGCGCCCAGATCCCACCTTGATCTCTCCTTTGGGTTAAGCCCAGCTCCAGATTATTGCAATGCGATTACGGCGTGTGTGCGTAGCATAGCTCCAGACAGGAAGTTCGGTGGAAAAACAAACGGGAAATGTTGACTACGTCTTGTTAGCGTGGGAGGCTGCAGTAACATCTGCTCACTTTCCATCCCTCCGAGGGTTGACTTTCGTGCATTCAAATCAAACTGTGTTGTGAAACTTTATGTGTAGTGACAGACAAAAAAGCGCAATCATGGCTGAAAACTCAAGCCAGAAAGGATATGACATCATATTTTATACAAGTTAATAAAGTAAAAAAAAACTCTTGCATCTATATGGAAGTTCGTTTTGGGTTTTCCATGAGAATGTTTCCCACAGATCATTGCCTAATTTCCTCCCCCAAGTGAATTGTATATACGTAACTCTATTGATGTAGCAAGAAATCAATTTGAGACACGTTTCCTTGCACCCAAGTTTTATATCATGTAAAATAGGAGGGCAATCTGGAAAAATCAATACACGCCAAATGAGCTACTTGGCGGATATTGTGGTTTCAGGTAACACGAGTATTTTTTCTCGCGTGAGTGATGAATGAGTATATTTAAAAAAATCCATTTTATTAACTTTTTTTAATATCTTCATAAGATACCATTGCCCCGCGTGTGTACATAAGCCTCAGCAGTATTTATTTTCCTGTAGAAGTATTCAGCCCGCATGGACATTTGTATTGGCCAAAGTATCGTAGTAGTAATAGAGAACGTATGCTTTTCTTTTTTCTTTACTTAAAATTTCAAGATGCTTGATCTTCACAAAAATAAACAATTTTCGACTTTAATATTACATTTCTGAAGTGGAGAGGCTGAAGGGAGAGAAATCGTTTCAAAGTGTATTGGAGAAGAGGGATGACTATTGCTTGCACTTGTCAGTGAAAAGATGAGTACAATTTCGTTTTATACGCCAAGTGAGGGAGTACGTTGGTCGATAGTTAAGTGAATTTTGAAACGATGCGGACTTTCAAAAAAAGCTATATCGATTGAGAATTTTCATACCCCTGCCTGTCTCGATTTTCTGCTCCCAATTCCGGAGTCCGGGAGTCTAAGCAAAATAAACTGGTTAGTGAACCGTTTACATAGTCAGCCCCACCAAGCCAGCCTTATTCTTAATCTTATTTTTCTAAATTGGGTTTCCCATTTTTGAAAAGAATGGGAAAAAAAACCTATCTCTCACATTGAACTGTCATCCTGGCGGAAGGAAGGGAGAAATCGTGGGCTTCCTCCTAATAAAATTACAAATTTTATACAAATTGTTGAAGAACTGATGACAGGAGGGCTTCTCTGGTCGTTTTATTGCATTAAGAGGTTTTTGGGTAAATGTGGGAATGCTTTTCTCATAAAATCAGATTAGAAGACGAATTTCAAGAAAACGAGATGGCTTTTCCAACCTAAACTCCATTAATACTTAACAGTTAGTACTCTAAACTTCTTCCTCTGATAACTGTGTGGGATGTGAGAAAGGAAGGAGTAGTTCTGTCCTGCATTCAGAAGAAGCGAGAATTGTACCGGAAATACACGGCGAGGCGAATCCTCCAAGGTGAAATTCTCCTTTCTCCAGAAGTTGGGGAGGGAAGACAGTCAGTGGATATCTTCCGCATAGCCCTTGGCCGATTTCCAAGGCGAAATTAATTTAATTTTAGCAAAGCTCTTAGCCGTAATTATTTATCCGTACTTGCGTAAATTATCTGACCACCAAGTCGACACAGGACACAGATGATAACAATGTTATTGAGCCACTTGTACATGTATAACTGCATTAAAATGCCTTCATCCCATTTAGTGGGTTTTGGTAATTATTTCCTGGCTGCGGTGGAAGTTGAGAGTTTCTTGAGTCAGTCAAGGGATCTGATGGATCTCAAATGTGGTAGTGGAACGTCAAGTATAATTACACACTAATCCAATTTTGAAGATAAACTGTGGGGATGAAAGCACGGGGTGGTGATGGTGAGAGTGTGGTGAGGGAAATAACTCAAGTGGGCTTATGCCGCCAATTCTCTTCAAGGGATTTCAGGTGAGAAGGAGTTGAAGGGGGCTGGATACAATGTAGTAATCATTTAAATTAAACTGGAAATGGGAAGGAACACAAATTGGGTATTTGTAGCCAGCCGTATTACAAAAGAGGGTGATGTAATCATTATTAGTTATTAGGAAATTGGCTCCTATGAATCCGCTTCCCCAATTTCCCCAGACAATTGGATGGTGTTTTTGAATGAAGTGGGACGGGGAGATTCGGGTGGTTGAGAAGAGCTGAGCTTTGGGTTGAAGGAAATCCGGATTATTTTCAACTTGAAATAGAGGGATCAAGGGAAAAAGGTAGGTGCGTGAGTAATTGAATGGAATGAGAGGAAGATTTTTGAGATTCCAGGGAGGTGGACTTGAGGAGGTGAAAGTGAGTAAGGGATATCAGAGAGAAAGCCGGGCCGTGGTTTGCGGTGTGCGAAAAGGGAGAATCGGGGTAGAAAAGATAAAAGGGAAGAAATAAGCCTTCTGCTTTCTTTCGATGGATGAAAATGACTTGGAAAGGTAAGACTGGGTTGTGGGTTGGAAGGAACTGGAAAGGAAAGAGCGAAGGCCCCAACACTCCGCACACCATCAATGATCTCCCTGTCTCTCAATTCATGCGCCGACAACTAGTCCAAGCACAAAGGACGAGCACCCGAATCCATTAAAGTCCCTGAATTCCTTTCCTCTCTTAGTGAGTAGGGGAAATTCGCTCCGGGAGCACGTGCTTCTTTTATCAAGTTTAGTTGAAAACCGACCAAGTATTTCACTCACTCAAAATCATTCCATTCCTGATTCCACATCACACACTCCGACACAAGGCCCATTTCATTTTGACGTGTGTATTTATTTATAGTCAACCCCCATTTCAAGGAAATTGCAAATATTCTCCAACCCACTCTTCCGATTGACACACGAGGGCAAAACACTTTCCCTGGCGTCCTTCTGTCCAAAGAAGATTTCCTTTGTCACTTTTCTAAGGCAGGGGGTGGGCAAACAAAAAGAATTGACAAACTTTTATTTCCCTATCTTCGCCATTAACTTTCCCCAGTGCCCAACAACATTCACCCAGTTTCACCTGTCATCCAAACCATTCCTCTGGAAAAAAAACCCCAAGTTTTTCTCCAATACATTCCTCACCCTGCAACAGCGGGAAAACCTGTTTAGTGGACAACAATGGCCTTAGTTGTGTAGCGTGGACACGGAGTTGACATTAGGATTAATAACAATTTCAACAGTTGTAAAATCCCCATTAATAATCCCGAGAGGAGGCGGGCGGAGGAGGAATAATGCAATTACGTCAATTGAACAACTCCATCGCGGCAATGCAATAAATCATGTACCTTCCGAGTTTCCTTTTCTCGTCCAATTCGTAGGGTTTCCAAAATTCCAATTTCATCAGAACACAGGGCAATAAAATGACTTTCCTCAGAGATCTTCCAGCCCAGGAAGGAGCCGTTCCTTCAGTTTTGCGCAAGGACTGACAATTTCCAAATTTAGAACTAATCCAAAACGTGTGCGTTTCCAGAAATACACTAATCTCCAAGTTTGTGTTGTACGAGGTGATTTTAGACAGACCCCACTCCGAGATTTGAGGTTGAGTGTGGAAACGGTGTCAAAACATTTGAGTCCCGGAGTAATTTCCTTGTGAAAGAGAGACGAGAGCTGAGCTGACTGTAATAAGGAAAGTTGTCCCCCAGTAAAGTGTCAGTGTTGTGTTGTGCATCAACATTATTAATTTTGAGGAGACAGTCATCTAATAATTTATTTTCCGTGAGTGTGAAGGATGTCTTTCTTCCGCCTGGAATTCGCATCGGAGGAGCTGTCATAAAAGAGCAAAGCCTCTTTCTTTGACTCCCTTCTTTTCACATCCTGGTGAAGGCGGCAGACTTTGCAAATTGGCGCTCAAACCCGTAAATTGAAGAAGAGCGATGCTTGTAGTGCCGTCGTCGCCCAAACATGAGCAGGTATGTGGACGCCAAAAGATATTCAGAACCTTATTCCTTATATTTATAACCCAAAACTCCTCTATTTCCTGCCATCCCCTTTCCCCGACTCATAAATTGGAAGAGAAATTCATCGCCAGAACCAATGCCGCCGTCGTAACCCATAGCATAGCTACTCTTCCTCAAGTTTCTTTCCTTTCCTCTGAAGTCCTTCACGACAATCTCCTCCAAAATCACCTCAAAGAGCTCTTTCCTTTGTTGGGCAATAAATTTACACTTACATTAAGTTCCCAGTCTCTGAAGAAAATCATGACTCCTGGCACCCGGAAAACTTATCTTAAGCCATCCAGGAAAAAGATGAGAAGTTAATTGCATTTTCCACTTAGCTACGGAGGTGCTGGGGTTTTACATTCTGTGAGTGTTTCCCTTTTCCCAATCCTCCGCACCCTCGGATTCCAAACTCTGACTCTGGCTGTGATTACACCAACTCTAATTAACAGCAATTCCACTCTAATTGTTACCTCAGATTTTCCTTCCTTGTAATTTATATTGTGTTCACGAGGGAATCAACTGGGTTTGGGTGGCCATTATTTCCCCCTTTCACCACTCGCAAGATTTCTTACTCCTTCAGCTCTGCCCCTCGACACAAGAACATAAAACACGGGCAAGTACAATTTCTCCTTTCTTCCGTTCCAATCGCAAACTTAAAGATTGGCATCATTATATAAATTTGCGGAAAGATGAGGAGGAGGATAGGAGCCTTGCTTCTAGCTGGAATCCGTTCCGTCGTTCCAGTAAGGGAAATAGGGAGTGACACTCATCAATCATGTCGAACCGTGTAAAAATTATATGAAAAGTTCTTTCTAAAAATGTGAAGTCTAGAAGTAGAAGCCGATGGGGATGGAGGGAGTGGTAAAAGTCCATTCAGTCAGACACAAAGCGGGGGAGTTTTGCGTGAGTCGGTTTTGTTCAGATTTCCTCCACCTTGCGGTCCTCAATAAATCGTTTTTGACTGGAAGCAGGGTGTTTTGCAAGAAGACTTACGATCAGGGTCATATGTCTCCTTGCCATTCACTTGGGTTAGCTGTAAATTTATGAGTGCTCACTCGGAGGAAGGAAACCCCTCACCCTCGCCCGCCACGCCACCCACATGTTCCTTCTGTGCATAGGAATTTTGAAGAAAAGAGCGGCGCGAAGAGCTCAGAATATTAGACAAGGCAAATAAGTGTGGCTTTCAGGGGCCCATATTGCATTTTGCGTCCTCCCTTCAACTTTCTCACTTAAGACATAACTTTCCTTTCCTGTAGGGAGAAAGTGGCTGAGTGCCTTCAATTAGTCAGCTCAGCTCTCAAAGTTAGGAATATAATAAGACTAGTCTTGCCCTCGGTAAAAGTATGATTGAGTTCCTTTGCCCATTCCTCTCCTTCCCTTTTTGACCTCAGCTCCCCCACGGCATCTATTTCCAAATGTTCTTGACACTTCCTACCAGGCACACATTACTCACGTCCTCCAAACTCCATTGTCTCCACATGTTTCCTTCCGTCTTCCCTCCTCCAACATTTAACAACGTGTCGTGTCCTACCTTGCACAATATTTCCAATTTGACCAGGCGGTTAAATTTTTAATGTGTCCAAGTCTCGCCTCGCGGAGCCCTCGGAAAGTGGAGCGAAGAATGTAAAATGACACAAGTATGTGACTGGGAATTTTATTTAAGTAAACTGACGTCCCTCTTCTTCAATTCTTGACAGATTTGTTTGTCCAAAATGTCCATTTTTGTGAGGGGGGGAACAATCCCCCTTTGCCCTCCCACTCCATCTCGGCCGCCGACGATGTGATGTGTTGTATTGGCGTTTGTGGTCCGCACTGCTCTGCCTCCTTGAGTCGAGTGTTCGTGACATTCACAAAAGAGACTTCAAACTCCCTCCCTTTGAACATTTTCATTGGGGAAGGAAAATTGGAAAAAAAAAGTTTTTGGGAGAGAAGTATTAATACGTAGATAGATAGATACTGTTTAGTGATCGAATGGTTTTTGGCATGCCGGTACCTGAATCCGCCTTCTCTCCCGCCCGTAACCGCCCAAAGGATTTCAGCTACTTTAAAATACGTACGTAAAGGCGCGGGGAGAAAGAAAAGTGCCTAATGTAGTTTCGTCTTCTTTCTCTGTGCGACCGTTATGCGGGAACGGCTTCCGCTCCGGTAAAATCTGCTCGAGGAAATAAAAATTGAAACATGACGAGGAGAGAAGTGTGGAAATTGGGACCTTAGGAGCCAGAGGATGGGATGGTGGAAATAAATGTTAACCCATATTTTGACGGAAAGGAATATTCCATCACACGAGCCTCTGTATTCAATGTAAGCAACCACAACTCCATCTAAAATGTATGCGGGTGGAAGAAAGTTGTTTAGATTTTGGTAACAGCTGCAATTGTCCTCCCTTGCCCAAGTTCAAACTCTTGTTTATTTGTGAATCGAAAGAAGGGGAAAAAGAAGAAATTCTGGGGCTAGGGTTTTGGATTCAGCGTTGGGAAACTGCCGTGAGAAACCTGACAGTGTCTTTTCCCCAGATTTTTTCTATTGATTTAGGATTAGCCGAATTTTATATTTTATGCAGTTTTTGTGGTAGCTCTCTGATGGAAAACTGGAGTGGAATGAGTGGATTGGAGCCCCATCCTCTCCAAGTCATTTGTTATGCACACAGGACTCAGAATTGAACTGAGTGAAAAAAGCTGTTCAATGATTCTACTGTGGAGTGGAAGAATAATTGCAACATGGGAATATCCCTCCAGACTCTAGACAGTTGAGAAATGCAAAGTCTAAGTGAATTCCAGAAACTTCTGAACCGTGGGGCTGCGCTGCGGGTGTTACAGTTCCCTCCTTTTCCACACCCGACTTTGTGTTTTTGTGGAAGGGTCGGATGACTGGGAAAGGGGTGGTAGGTAAATTATAGTTTGCGTTAATTGACATGACACTTTCATTTGCTTATAACAATGTGTTGAGAGTTTTTTGATTACAAAGCTACGGTGAAAAGTACAGTTGAAAACTTATTCTTATTATGAGTTGTGGACATTGTAGTAGCCAGCAATTATCCAGCTTTTTCAAACTTGTACGTGATTTCATTTTGAAGTCCTAACAACATAAGAACGGAAGTTGAGGTGGCTGGGAAAAGAAATCAACTTCATCTTTATTGAAGGATGGATGGGGTGGAGTGGGGGGTAAAACAACAAAGATTTGAAGAGACTGGTTGAGAGCTAAGGAGGTTAGTTCTCTAATAGGAAAAAGGTAATTCTTTCCAAGAGTTCATGACAGCCTCTCCTTGTAATCAAAGAACTTTCACTCTGTTCACCTTTCTTACGTCGTCTTGCTTCCGTGTCTTGTGGTATTTCGTCCTTCGAATCTTTCTCTACACATGCCATGAAATAGCCTAGCCGCAAATTTCTTGTTCAAACGTTTCACTTCCTTAATACAATTCCGTCAAACCCTAAAATTAATCCCAAGTCGATCACCTCCAGCAAATTGTGGCCTTCACAGTCGGGGTTTCTTTTCAGCCAGCTCCTATAGATTTTTCCAATAAGCGCGACAGACTACTAGTACTTACTATCTTAACATTATAAATTGTTTTTTGGAAGTTTATTTGTTTTATTTGTTTTTTTAGATGGATTATGTATCTTTTTAAGGCTTAGCGGGATTTATAATAACATACCATCAATTTAAACCCGATATGCCTTCTGGCACTTCAAAGCTTACCCACAAAATGGTTGAGCTGAGGGAGAATGATTACAGGGAAGTTTGTGGGAAGTCAAGAGTGACAAAGGAAAAATACATTTGATCAAACCTGCGCGTCCTCCCAAAAATCTGCAAATATAATTCTATAAAGTTCATCGAACCAAACTGAATATGGAGGCCCAGGAGACAAATTGAAAGGAGAAAGTACACGCAACGCTGTAGCTATTGTACAACGCACATCAAAATAATGAAAGGCAGATTTTTCTGCTTTACCTGAAGCCAACTATGGGACATTTTCTTCCCATCGGCATATAGATAGTTATAACCGTATGTTTAAGTTAAAAAGAGAAGGAAGTATTTGATAATACAAAACAACCGGGTTGTCCAGTCTTGGGAGAAACCCAGTTGATTAGTGAGTGAATTGGGTATTCTAGATTTTGGATAGGTTGCTTTGAAGTTTCCTAGGCTAAATCATTACGGATTTTTTTAGAAACAGAAAAGATGATTATGTGGTCCCAACCCAACTGCGGCTCAAGGCTTTTTCGGTTTTCAATGTATTCAAATGGCAAATCCTGTTCGGGACTTAGAATCAAAATCTGATGCTGAGTGAGATCCATGGAAGGAAAGCTGCTTTCCAAAGTTTGAGGAGTTAAAACTTCAGAGAACTCACACAAATTAATTTTTAAGCTGTTTACTGCTAAAGCAGAAGTGCACCCACAACAAAGAATTTTACAGATTAGCTATTAACGTGAGAAACCTCTGATGTGACTAAGCTCTGATGGAATTGAAACAAAAAAGTGCTTTTGTCGAGAAAGTTTTAGGCATTTGTCTAACATTTAAATTCTGGAGAGTGCGTTTAATTATAAATCACACATATGTCATCAGATTGTGCTCAGCAAATTTTATTTAAGCCTCTTGTTATTTTGTTCTTGGAGGCTGCAGACGGTGAAACTCACATTTGATAAGATAATCAAATGGGCGGGCAGTAACGGATTAAAAGTGATGTCAGCTAAACTCTTAGTAGCTCCCTTATTCAAGAATATGTCCAGAAATGCTCTAAACAACACAACTTATAATGATAACTGATAATAATATACTAATGTTCTATAGATTTGGGCTTAAAGAAACTACCTGACTTCAAATTCTGGTGTTCAATTAATATTGGGTGTCCGAATAATCTATTCCAGCAGATCATCCTAACATTTAAAAAACTTGAACCTGAAATTCAGAGAAAGGCCTGAAGTGATGGAAGTGACGACAAAGTTTTTAATTGGAAGCAATTATTCACCCGAACACTTCAGAATTCACGAGCACCCGTGTTCATCAGGCCTTCAAAGATCGAACATGAACTTTTATTTGAGCAAAGTTTTATTTTAATTGCAATTTAATCATGAATCATTGCATTTTTTGAAATTTGGCAAAACAAATTATAAAAATCCTTGCATTACGCCCACCAGCATTCGTGATTTCCTTACACTGTTGACTGGGCAATGTAAAAAAATTGATTAAAGTCAATTAGTATTTTCGGCTTGATGAAAAGTTTTGTGTAGACTCGACTAGCCAAGCTTGTTCACAAAGTAATGATCTGAGATAAAGCATGTACGCGTGTCAGTATGATTTTACAGATCAGCTGTAAAAGACTTTGCGAGTCTGTTCCCTTGTAAAACTGTTGATAATTTATTGCAACTGTTTCCTCTCACTTAAATTTACGACCTACAACACTTTACACAGCACGTACTACCTAATTCACTACATGACTTTCAAAACCAGGGAGTTGTGATTATGTTCCTGGTAGTGCCAAAACTATGCTAATATTTACAAGATTTATTCACTTGCACAACTGAAAGGGGTATGATTTTGAAAAGTTTTAATTTCTATATGTATGTATATCCCAAAATATTGGAAGAGGGATGCTCTGTTCATTTGAATGTATCATTGGGAAAGCATGTAGGATTTATATTTGTAAGACGTGCTGCCTTATTTTACTACTTTTTCCTATTTCTACTTTCTATTGTCAAAACCGCAATGCATCCAATTCCACAGAAACCCGGACAGGAAGTTGCCGTTAGTAAAGATGCAGATTTTTTGACATTTTATTATTCTCAACGAATACAGCCCTTGAGCACGGAAACACAGGTACACAAATTAAACATTTACAAGCAATTAAAATGGGCCGCTTTTCGTGCAATTTATAATTAACGTGTGCATTATCTCGACTCGAGTATGGGAAAGCAAGAGCCCGAGAGCACAACAGCGTAGTTGAACAAAGCCGTACACGTCCTTCAATTTTTAGAAGAAAAACTTTTGATGCAATCAATAAAGAGTTCAAACTGAGGAAACTGACTGCCAGTTCCAGACTCGCTGTTTGTACTTAGAAACCTAAATGCATTAAGAAAATGCCAATTAGTGAGACTCCATTAGAAAACCTGCTCATTAAAACCAGAGCCAGAGGCGAAGCCAACCGCATATGTCATAAATAGAAATTCTTGCAATGTCATGATTAGTTTCAAGTGTGTTTGCTCCCACGCTCAAAAGAAAAAGACGTTTTCCTTCTATTTCCATTATGGAAATGCGGCCGGCAAATATATTGTTGACAAACCATGAAATTGTCAAGCGTTAAAATGCAATCCCATTTCCTGTGGCCAACAATACCAAAACTGACAATTTGCATGCAATCAAATTACATATAATGTACACACTTTTAACCGAATTGAAAACGGCAGTCATTGTGCTTACTCTCTCTATAGGACCTTCAGCGGGCTTCAACATCATTTTCATATTATATACAAATTCCCTCATATCTATATTTGATATAAAGTGTTTTTATACATTCAAATTGAAGAGGTAATACCCAAGAGCGTCAATATTGCAAGTAATACGCCCAATTTGATCCTGTAATTTGGTATTTTAAAAGCACCATATGACAAATGAATGCAAGCTCCAGACTTGTCGACGATGCGAACTATTTTTAAAATGGCAAGTGGTCTTTTTCCCTTTTAAGAGAACTTTTCTTCGAAGAGACACGCATAAAAAGTTTGAAGCCCGCTGGGATTGGTGGTATGTCGGAGGGTAATCATCCATCGAACCGAAAGAAACTTTCTAATGTGATGTAGCAGCCCGGTTTCTCTGAGCTCAGACTAGAGCCTTCCACCAGCTTTGTGCCTATCTGCGGAATGGATAAGTTGGCTCCACCAATTCAATCCTTTTCAAAAGAAAACTTAAAAGAAAATTGATGAAAACAAAGTGATAAATGGGTAAACACTTTCTCTCATCACTTAAAGTTAGAACGGCAAACTTCAATTGATCTTACATTTTTATATTAGCAACTGGCTTTACAAAATTTGAAATGCCGTTTTCACGTAGTAAAGAAATACTCAAGGAAACCACTGTTACATGAATTATTTAAAATGTTCCGAAGGGTGGCATAAGTTGCGCTCCAAAAAAAGTGTGGTAACAAATTATCAGCAGCAGGCCGCACAATGCAAATTTGTCTGCGCACACAATTTCCCGCTTTTCTTTGCAAAGTAGCAATTTTCTTGTCCGTTTAGCCCTGAGAATGGTCAGTGAATGGCATTGCATGAAAAAGTATCTCTGTTTGCCAAGCAACTATTACACGTCATGGTTATCAAAATTATTGCGGGATATTCTATGCAATAGCGATAAGTTTTTGATTGATGGATACAATTTACATTTCGAGGAAGCGTGTGCCATTCAAAAGCCAAATACAGTTATGTCTGAAAGTGGTTAGTATTGCTTAACTGCCCAAAAATTTCACAAAGTTAATCTAATTCTGAAGAGATTAGTCTCCCCCTCGGCACGGAAGAAACCCCTCTAAGCCTTCATTACTTATTCCGAGGCTGGAATAGAATTGACTTCCAAGTGTGGAAATCCAACTCAATCCAAATGAAATCCGTTCAATTACGGCTAGTTTATTCTATTATGTAAATTTCCTTTATCCACGTCTGGGAAAGTTTCGTCAAGGATTTCCTAACTTTAATTCATTTTTTGTGAACTGTTCCAGCATTCTACGATTACATTATTTGTTCCTGGCTGATTTTACCTTCACAGTTGCATAAAATCAAGTTTTTTTAAACAGATTGTAAAGTTTATGTTTGGTTTAATTATACTATTTATACTGTATTTGTATCTGTATTCTAATTTGTACAGAGACCCAAGGGTTTAGAAGTGCGTGAGTACTGTTTGGAAGTCGGAAGCAGAGCTGAGTGTAGTAAAGCAGAAACTTTCAATTCAACGGCGCAGCGAGTACATTCTTTGTGAATGGAAAGACAAAATTTGTGAGAACTTGTAGTTGTAGGCAATCACAAATCGATTGCTTGATGCTTCAAATGTATTTGTTCAAATGCAATACTACTACTATTCTGTCACTTACAAGATATAAATTTTATTTTTATTTTTAGACGCATATTATTACAAACAGAATTGCATCAGGTCATACTACACGCTGGCAGTTCAATGAAAAATTGAAATATAGTGTCTTGCTGTAGATTTATGTTTTTAGTGAAATTAATTTCAAAGTGCAGCAAGGTTAAATCCCTTCCTGCGTGCCGCACAATACAGTCAGACTTTGGAGAACAGTGTGCTACATCTAATGTTTGTGGGGCTGAACAAAAATGTATTCCAGGAAATTTGCATGTTGCAAATTGTTTCATAAATCTCCTGAGCACAAAGAAGGTTCTTTTCTAGCGAAGTTTTACCTAAGCTGAGTTGTTGTATCTATTAGAGTTTTTCAAAGAAACATATCATCTTAGTAATAAATCAAGCGTAGAATATCTATTCAATTTGCTTAATTGGAAAACAGATCTTGAATGGTTTCGAGATGATCTAATTATAATTTTAGTTTATTCAGCTCTTTAAATTTAATTTGAAAACAGCGTCATGGGGTCACTTTATTTCGCCAGTTGCAGGGAAACCTGTCGTGATGTAATTAGATGATATTCCCAAAGTCCTTGGCAAGTGGCATAGATAAATTGAGCTCTGAAAATTGGTATCCTAGAAAATAAAAGGGAATTTGTGTTCAATTCAGTTAGGCAGATTGCCATTATCATGCGATAATTTCCTTGAGCCTCTCATCGAAAGGCGAGGTAGTCCCTCCGCATAGAAATATAGCTTCCAGCCGATATCAGAAAATGTGTATTTTTAAAAGAAATATGAGGGAAAACACCTTCCTTTCAAGATCCTTGTACTTGCTTACTTCTTTGGAGTATTCACACGATCATCTACACGCCACAGGAATTCAACGTTTCGTTCCTTTTTGAATGGATCACTAATGCTCAGCTTGTGAACTTGTAGCTTGGTGTGACTCCGGCCGTCTTCTGGTACAAAAATGCTTAGTTCGGTAAAGGTAACTATTTATTAAACCCAACATTTTTTTTTACTTTTAGCTACAATTATATCTAGTACCTGTAATATTTGTTGCTCTGGATTATTGGAAGGTTGATTTGCGCATACATAAATCCAACTGAGCACTCAATTTTGATTCCAAGCAGGAAGCGCTCACTCGGGTTCCTGATCGTAATCTCTTTCAATTCAATATCGATTCTGCTAACTACGCCATATATGTGAAATGGAGTTCTCTAGCGGAACTACAGGTCTTATAGCGGCTTGGGATTGATTAAATTCAAGCATTCGACCAACTTTTGGCTTAAAAAGGCTATTTATTTAAACTACATGTATGGTAGGTGTTTGTGTGACTCACTATGACTTACAGTAATTTATTACACACTATTAACTATATCAAAAAAGAAGATTTGATCTTTGAATAGCTCAATAAAACTTTATATCCACTAAAATTTCTTTTCATAAGGGGCCGGCCAAAGTGCAGTGCCAATGTCTCAAGATTTTAGTTGCGGTGAAATGAAATTTATGGCAAAGGTTGCCTTCAACTGCAAGCCTCTAGAAACAATATGTCAGAATTTGAATTTAAATTTACGAGTGTGCTTGCTTTGACCCACTTCATTGCGTATCCATCATGAGGACAAAGTTACAGAGTGGCCCGCCTCGGAATAAGTTTAATGATGATCGAAACCGTGCTTGAATTTTATGAGGCTCCTCTGTTGAATCTGACAAAGTACACTCTACTTGCCTCTAGAACACATAATTTATGCTAATTTGAAAGAAACTATCTCAAAGACCTTGAAGTGCGCCAATTTAGGGCTTGTCAACTTGCACGATTTTACACAATTGTATCCAAGCAGTTGAAGATAAAATCAGAATTAGAATTGCAAGAAGATACTTTCACATCCTGTTCAAAAAGTTTTACTG
Organism: Orthonychiurus folsomi; assembly: GCA_036851895.1. Classification (NCBI taxonomy): domain Eukaryota; kingdom Metazoa; phylum Arthropoda; class Collembola; order Poduromorpha; family Onychiuridae; genus Orthonychiurus; species Orthonychiurus folsomi. The sequence continues at coordinate 13,105 of JAAXYW010000706.1, read as the reverse complement.
CACATAAAGTCTTCATTTAGAGCGGACTTCTTGATAAGTTTGATATGATGAGTAGATTAGGCGTTTAAAGTTTTGTCATTATGAACCCAATTTGCATTCCTGGTTTGCGTTCCCTACGACATGATTGAAGGCGAAATGCTAATGCAAACTACTACTGCTAAGTTGTTTGTACCGCACGTGGTACAGGGTACGGGTGTCCTCTAAAATAAACTTTGAAAGAATGATTCTGGAACATTTCATGTGCCCAGCAATTGCTTGCTTTAGAACAATGAGAATGTCAAGAACAAATACAAGTGGCGGAAAATTAGGCTTTCCGTGGCAGGGAAATAACTTAGTATAAGTTTGTGACTGTTTCAGATTTACTTGACTTTTTTAGTCCTTTAGGTGAATCGAGATAAAAAACTGTGTTAAGGCTATTGTAAATGTCGTAAATTTTGTAATAATTGAATGGTCAAGTCAAGTAATTTTGAATTCAAAGGTCATCCTATATATTGGGCCAATTGCATTGGTCGAAAATGAAGAGGAAGTTTGAAACTTGCTGTCGAATTTAAGTCTGGTTTATTTGCATGAATGATTATATGGTGCAGAATGCAAAATGCACAATGAATACGCTAACTAAGCAAGAATGTGATGATGACTAACGCATTGGCAATATTTGATTGACCATATAATACCTAGCAGCATGGATGATCTTAAACTCATTCGTCAATATTTTATTATTGGATTAAAATACAGATAACAATTTTACCCCAATTGCTTAATCCATGTAGCAATTTATTAATATAATAATCCCACCCCAATCGCTATTTTGTCAAGTCCTTCTTTTGTGAATAAAAAACTCCAATCAATTTGATTGGATGCAAACGAAAGTGGCGCCTAATACTTGCCCTTAACTATAGCTTAGTAGCTCCATACTTACACCAGCTACAACGACCCGACCGCCAACAATGTTTATAGTCTTGTAGAGTATAATGTTTCCCATTAGGCGCTGCCGACAAACTCAGTGATCGCAGTAACTATATGCCAGTGCCAGCTTATGTGCTCGGTAATACAGCTCAACGCATAATTGCATTGACTATGAAATCTAAAGAACACGTCTTTGAAGACTTTCTTTCATTTTCACATGGATACTTGTCGCACTCGCACTGTCTTGCTAACACTAAAACTCTTTTCATCCTAGTCAAAAAATGTTTGATAAAGTCACTGCTGCTACGACATTACCCGCAGATTTATTTAATTTATTCTACAGAAAATATAATTCAAAGGCAGGCAGGCAACAGCAAGCAAACAACTACTCTGTAAGCAAAAGCAGGGAAAATCGCAACACATGTTTTATATCTTCTAAAATTTACACGTTTCCTCTGCTGACTGACTCCTTAACATGGGAAAAAAGAGTCGAGCTTTCTTCCCCTCAATTTCCGCTGAGCTCTTCAAATGCATAGAAACAGCGCAAATGGAATTCAGTTTGGACAGAATAAGGTTATAGAATACAGGTGTATGTACAACGTAGGTACAGTCCTTGAGAGTTTGGCTGACAGGAAGGGGAGAAGGTGGAATTCGAACAATATCAGATCCAAGTCAGTGGAATGTGTCACGTTCTACCCGTTCAACCCGGTAATTCCTTGAATAAGGTTTGATCTGGTTTTCCCTTCCTTTCATGTTCTCATGAGGACCTTCCTTGCTTGGAAAGAAGAAGAGAAAAAATTTGTCGACATGCAATACAAAATTACTCTCATTCATCACCCAAGAACTTCGCTTCGTGTCTTTTTCTCTTCTCCGGGTGATTCAGCTGATTAGGAAATGAAACTCTGATAATGTGAAGCGTATTGCCGAATAAGTAAGTCTCCTGTCGGTCTTCCTTTTTTTCTCAACAAATCCTACTCCTCTGGATCAACTTTCTTGGACTTCTCCCTTTTCTAAATGAGTTATAAAAGACGAGGATTCACAAGGAACGCGTTAGTCGCCGCCCTTGTTTAGCTGGTGTTGGTGCAGATCTCATATGTGAAGTCCTTGTTTAATTAAATGCTCCTTTCCCGCCTCCATTTATTAGTCTTTGAAAAAGGTCGAAGGTAATGTTTCATTCAAAAGTTTTGGGGGGTCCCTCCTACAAGGCTGGGAAGCGTGAAACAAATTTGATAGTCTTCCATCAAAAACCAAGTGAATATATATATTTCCATGCATATTATACGGTTATATTATTATGTACATGTCTAAGTAGGCGTGAATACCTGGGCCATGATAAACCCATACCTGCCAGCCTGTATTTGCTGTTCAAATGCATGTTGAGTGGATCAGGATATGAACCAACCCAACCCACGCTCCAGGCTTTCCAGCATTTGCAATGCTTCTAATGAAAAATGGGAAAATACGATCTAACTTTTCACAGCTCTTTCCATGTGGATGTCCCGATATTGTGCTCCTGGCAATTCGTTTCAACTCTTCCCTTCATGTGGAAAGTAAAGAATTTGAGAAAAGACTCACTTCTGTGCAACAGTATTTCCTTGTTCTGTACCTGCCTTCCAGCGGATTACAAATTTCCTTCACTTGCAAGGATAAGTTATGATCCCGCCCTGTACTGTAGAGGGGTGGAATGAAAGTTGGACGTCTCAAGTCTTTCTTTGAGTGGTGGTAAAATACATAAGCTAGGACAAATTACAGACGGAAATATTTAATATATTGGAGTTGGGAGTTTAGTTGAATGCTCTTATTCTTAGCCTCGGAAGAGCGGAGCGGAGGACTCCCATTCCGTAATTCCTGTTTCCTGTCCAGTACACACTAGTAAAGCTGTGGAGATGAAAGCGTCGTCAATTAAGGCGCAGGAACAGGTTTGAACGGGAAAAAGTAAGAGATTACATGTGAAATAGAGAGTGAGTAATGTGAGTATGTGCTTGATCCTGAAAGAGGAAGTTCTTCCATTTTTCCCGTCAGGCCGCGGAAAGTTTTCCTTTTTCCGGTTATAGAAAGGAAGAGACTTTGGTGGATGGGCGATTCTGCTGCCGCTTTCCTAAAAAAAATACAGACGTCGGCCCTTGCATGCTTCTCACGTTCTGAAGAGGAAAGGGCGGGGACGGGAAGGTACGGATAAAAATTTCTATTGAAACGAAAGAAAGAGATGTACTGTAAGATGCTACGGTATTTCAATGAGAAGGTGGCGCATAAAATCTTCAGAACTTTGTTGTTAGTTGCAGGCATGCCGGGCAACAGGTGCAGAATAAATCCTTCCGACTCTTAAATTGATTCTCACGCACGAATATTTTCACTCTCTCTCCTTCAGATCTCCAGATGTATATCCAACCCATCCAAACTCCTAGACCTACTTATCATTCAGAAAATGCTGTTCAGTGGGCGAAGGATGCAATATGAGAAACCGGAAAGGGCCCCTGCATATTTCAAGCAATCGCCAGCCACTGTTGCTAAGGGATATGTATGTAACCCAGAATAAAGTAGTAGGCGGCGAAAGCTTCACTCTTTCTCTTTCAAATTTTGAAAGATTCGATCAGTTCACTCTCTTGGGTGATCGTTCCGCCCTTTTTACATAGATATCACCCAGAAGACTCTGAATAACAGTCTCTAGCCTTAGACTCAAGTACACATATTCTTCATCAATCTTCTCCACTCCTCCTTTTGATGCCTTTCCTCCGTTTATCAGATAGTCTTGTCAACTTCTTGAATTAAATTAACTTCTCCAAAATAAATCTGACGTCCAAATGTTGCTTTTACGGTAGAATCTTATTACAAATACTCCGAACGCGAAGGAAATGATAAACTGAAACCTGAAACTCTGGATATGGGAATGCCTATTACCTAAATACCCTCTAATCCTTTTCATTCAATTGAGCTGTTATTGCTGTGGTACTTTTACATGAATTTGAGTTTGTATTTTTGGTATAAAAATTGAAAATAAAATAACCAAAAGTAAAGTATTTAAACTTGTTATCCCTATGATTCCGTATGTTTAACTCAGCAGTCTTTATTTTACTGTATCGACTTTTGAGATTTGTAATAAATAGTTCCGAACTTTAATCCACTGTTTGTCATTTTTTATAGTAAGGTTATATGCATTTTAATATTAAACTAATAAATCTTAAATTTTTGTTACATTTCAGGTGGTGAATGAGCCAATCGTCAGCAAATTCATGCAATAGACTCATCTGACCGTAAAAAAAGTGAATGCGTTTAGTCTCCAAAACACAATCTCCCGGGGGATCGCCCACGACTTCCCAAACCTAATTTCTCTCAATACTCCGTGCTCCCTACGTCATATCATTTAATTCCCATTGGAATCGACGCAGTGAACTTCAACAAAACCCACCCAAAGTTCCAGAAATTTAAGGAAAACAATTCATGCATAATGACAAAGTAATTTAAAAACTCGGGGCTCGGTTGGTGGATGATTTATTGCCGTGACTGTTCGGCATTGCAGGAGCTTTTAAGTCAAGCGAACTCGCCCAACCACCATTCCAGTGACAGAAAGCATTACTTAAAGTTGAAAACTGAAAGAGAAAACATTAAATGAAATGAAAAAGAAAGGGAGGATTTTAATTTTATGAAAATGTATCAAGTGAAGGAATGGTGAGATGAGAGTTGGAAGTGTGAATAAATGTGTTTAAAAACTGGAAGTGGAGAGTTGAGGTGTTTTGTCTAAGTACAAAACAGCCGTGCCAAGGGCAATTCACCGTCTTCAACGCCATTTCTTCTGGAGCGGAACCCTGAGTCTGAAGACAAAAGAGCTGGAATGGGGAGCAGATCTTTTCCTTTAGGTAATAGTCGACTAGGAAAATGTTGAGTGAGATGGCAGAGGCCGGTCCTTACTTGGAAACGACGACCAACAGCTGTCTTCATTGCAATGAAACAGAAGGAGGAGAAAATGAGACGGAGAAAGTAACTCTTTACATGAGTAGTTTGGGAGTTTGGTTGGCTGTACCTGAATGGGAAGCTGCATTGACCGCTGTCACACTTTCCCTCATTATTGTTCTCACATTGGTTGGGAATGTCCTTGTCATATTGTCCGTTTTCACTTACCGCCCTCTTCGCTCCGCACCCAATTTCTTCATTGTCTCCTTGGCTGTGGCTGATATGACCGTCGCCCTCCTCGTCCTTCCACTTAATGTCGCCTACTCTATTTTGGGAAGGTGGGTCCTTGGGAAAATAATATGTGAGCTTTGGGCCACGTGTGATGTTCTCTGCTGCACTTCATCTATCTTGCATCTCTGCGCCATAGGTGAGCTTTGTTTTCACTGTATAAGGAACTATTATTAAAATATTCCCATTATTTTTGATTAAAATTAACTATCATTAAATACCATAACCTGTTTAAATAATTAAATGGCTTCAAAACCTTTAAAGCTCTGAAAATGCGACGCTTAGGATTTCCCATTTATTGGATTGCATTCCCAGAGGGAGAAGATCCTCCTTGCTTGACTAATTAAATAATTTGACAATGGGATAAATTTGAATCTGATTCTCCGTTCCAGCGGTGGATCGCTACCGTGCAATAACGGATCCGGTGAACTATGCTCGGAAGCGGACACTGCAACGGGTGCTGAGTACGATTGCTGTGGTTTGGATCATGTCCTTCCTCATCTCATCTCCTCCGATGTTGGGATGGAATGACTGGCCAAAGGAATTCACCGAGGATACAGCCTGTGCCCTCAGCAGTCAGCAAGGTTATATAATCTTCTCCTCCCTCGGCTCCTTTTTCATTCCACTCGTGGTCATGACAGCCGTGTACATTCGGATCTTCATAGCCACTCGTCGGCGACTAAGACAACGGGCAAGAGCCTCTCGTCTGTCCGCTATGGCTCGCCAAAGGTCAATTGAAAGCTGTGGTGGTGGAGGGAAGCCGAAGAATGAGGAGCACCCGGAGCGGGAACGAAGTTCAATCAGTTCTATTGAAAACAACGGAAATGATGGGTCCGGGGATCACTGTTTACAGAAAAGCTTGGAGAATGAGAATTCCGCCGCCATGGAAAAGAAACTCCCACGGAAGGAGAGTAGTCGGCGAGTGAAGAATTTGACGGATTCCACGAGACGAAGAGAAGGAACTGGAGAAGGTGGTATTCGGAGTCTCCGAACAACAGATCATTTGCAGGATCAGTTGACGACGAATGAGTTTGAGGCTTCCAAACTGAGTCCAGCCAATTTGAGTGAAGACTCCGTCACGGATGCAGAGGTCCCCCTCAATCAAGTCCAGAAACTCCCGCCAACGAATCACGCCAGTCTCAGGGATTCATACACAAAAAATCCAGGAGGGAGTCGAAACAAACGGTCAAATCGTCAACCGTCCCAACAAGTATGTCAATTCGTGGAGGAAAAACAAAGGATTTCCTTGTCCAAGGAACGGAAGGCGGCGAGGACGTTGGGGATCATCATGGGCGTATTTGTTGTCTGCTGGCTCCCATTCTTCCTCATGTACGTCATCATGCCCTTCTGCACAGACTGCCCCCAGCCTTCATCCAAACTCGCCAATTTCATAACTTGGCTCGGCTACGTCAACTCATCTCTCAATCCTCTAATTTACACTGTCTTCAACTTAGGTACCACGTTTTTTCATTTAATAATACAACTAATTTGGCGTATTAACTTACTATTATATTAATGATTCCTAACATTTTTTTTTCTTCAGATTTCCGGAAGGCTTTCAAAAAGTTGCTTCACTTGGATAAATAGCAGAGGGCCAGATGAGTAGTTCCTTCTCCGCCAAGTAGGAATTAACTCAAAAGGGTAACACGGTGAAAGGTCTACCCTCGTACAACTTGTGTACTACGTACGTTATAGTTGTGTATTTTACTAGAAATGGGGATCCATTTGAATTGAGGATGAAAAAGGACTGGGTTTACTACTACTACGAATAGGAGTCAGTCTACATTGACGGAGAATCCGCGAGAACCCCCAGTCAGTCAGCTCCTTCGTAGCTGTCAAATCCATGTGACACTCACCCACGTACTTTGACTTCCCGCGCCCTCCTCTCTTCCCCTGTTTAAAATCCCGTACGTTGTGTACTAATGTACTAACGTACGAGCCCCCCACTATTTGACGACGACCTTCTCCTCAATTCACGAGTGAAATGAAAGTTGATGCAGTTGTTGGTGTGGAAATTGTACAACGGAGTCCAATGGCCTGTGGCTCCCAATGGATATGTACCTTGCTGTGCGGCGGGAGTAGACGTACCGTACGTAAAACGTATTGGAGCTGAAGCTGACCTAATTTCCCTCCAAAGACTTCCTTGGATGAAAATAGAATGTTTTCCCCCTCTCTCCTCAATCCATTTGAGTTTTTAGGAAGGAAACAGCTCAAAACTTTCTCTTCTTTAAATCCCCCCGCTGTTGTTGCTTCTGCACAATGCCCAGGTTTCACTTCCGCATATCCAATTGACGGCTGAGTGAGTGAGATGCCCTGTCTACGCGAGGCTGGATATAAATGTTTTGAATGAACTTCCTTTCATTGTGTGCCCATGGATTTGGGGGACACATCTTGAGGAACAGTTTCTTAGTTTCTAGGTGGAAAACATGTTTAATTACACATCCTGCTCCTCCTTGGACTCCACAGCAGTCGACTCGACTTTCTCTTACTGGGATTAGTAAGACCCAGTTTTCCTCCTTGTGTGACAGCACCCAGATTAGAATCTACTCTCCCCTCCCCTCCCTCTTGTTGTTTGCTGAATTCACAAGCAGAGCAGCTCATTTCCAGTGATATTTAGTATGGAACAGAAACCGACAAACTTGAAGATATCCCCGTCCCTTCCGCCACCACAATATAACACCCAGAGTGGGCCAATGACAATTTATTTAGCACTAAAGTGGTGGGATAGTGTAAAATCCGAAGACTTACATTCCAACCAACTCATCCGTTTGTTTTGTGTTGTCTCGTGTCTGTGTGGTTGTAAGTTCACAATTAGGTTGACTATAAATCCGGGATCTTGGCAGGAGGCCCGGATTTATGTTCCTCCGAATCACAATTCAAATCCAAAGGACTCGGATTTTCCTCCCCTTTCCAATTTTGTTAATTCAAGCGTAAATTTATGATCTATGATTTTCTTCAACTGTTGAAATCCACGGATTTGTAATGTATTGGGTTGAGCGGAGGGATGCCTGGATTTGAGTGGAAATCCTTACAATTGGATGGAGTATTGAACGGAGGGGGGTTCAACTGAGGGCAGTCATATAAATCATACATTCTTGATGTCATGTTGCCAATTAGTGTCAATGGATATCTCGTAGTCGGGTCATTGGCTTCCTCGGCCTGCCACCCTTGTAAATAAGCAATCGAATTTACTTGGAGGAACTTGATGTACAATGGAAAGTAACTCATTCAAATATTAATATATTGAGTAGAGTACATGTATCGTATACACTTAGAAAGTGTGGATGCGAATGAACTTCTTTGTGTATATTTTTTTTAGTTTGAGTGAGTGAGAAAGTTGAAGACGTAGTTCCCCTTTGATCTCTAAATCAGGTGTGGGTGATTTGCAATGAGGATAATTCATTCAAGTAGCTTGGCACTAATGGCAGACGGTTTACTTGAGCGGAGTCAAGTGGAATATCAAGTCAACTCTTACTTTTCATCTGAAACTGACTCGGATGGAATTTAAAAAATTCGCAAAAAATCGAGTTATGAATTTGCAGGCGTAATATTTTGCACAGCGCTATTTGTAGACCATGGTCTTCCTCCCTGTAGTGGTCTCCGCCCATAGTCAAACTTGCAATCTTCCAAACAGCACACCTCGTAGTGTTTTGGTCATGCAGACTCCATTTGTTTAAAGAATTTGCAACTGCAGCCTTCATTTCTTCTACAGCCCGGAGCGCACATCTAATTTACATTTATTTATTTATTTCCGTAACACAATTTCCCATTTCTGTGCATTTACGTTGTGAATTCAAGTTAAACACAACATTTAAGTACTAGGAATAGTTGCTAATGGTTTCACTTCTGGCTAAAAAGTTTTCTAAGAAAAACAAAACCTAATTCAAACTTTTAGAAATGTTAGTACTCTGCTACAAGGGAACATTTGACATTATAATAATCGTTCATAAAAGTTCTTCAAAGAAGCTTTGCCTGGAGATAAAAAGACACACTATATGTATATTTCCTCCAAATATGCATTAGTTTCAGGTGGTTCGTCTCATTAGTAGCTAATGCCGTTTATCTTTACCAAATAGTTTAATAATAATTCCTTTCTTTGTTACAAATAAATTTATGCAGAAACGACTGTTATATAGCTTAACGGGTTTACGGAATTTAAGGACTCCATTGAATCTGTTTCAAAACCAAAGGAACAGGTCATGAAACGTAATTCAAATGACAAACGATCACATTATCCCATAACTGTTCACAAGTAACTTGGATCGTAAAATAAAATCCTGCCGTCAAGTTGTCCCTCGCCCACTCCCTGCGTCGCCGTAATAAAACAAATGACATACTTTAGGATCCAGGAGTGGTTATTTCACAGCATTACAACCTACTGTTCAAATGATCCCACCAATTTAAAACAATTCAAGATACCACTTCTCCCGCCTTTACTTTTTTGTTCGAGTCCTTTTCTCTAACCATATTTTTCATGCTTAGGGGAGAAAAGGACTTCCTCCCTCTGCAAATACAGAGAAGATTAAATCTGGTTCATTTCTCAACTCCGGGGAAGCACGCAAACTTGTGGGTGAAAGTCGGGCTTTGGGTGGAAGTGTCACAAGTTCTAACAGTCGTTCCGTCACCATTTACCATCATAAAGTATTCCACTTTCTCTCTTAAATTGAGCGTCAATAACGCTTCAAATTAGCATTTGGTTTTCCTTTGAACTTCATATGTTTCACCGACGTGGTTTTATCCCCAATTCTCCAGAGTCAAATGAGTCAGTCAACTTGGACATGGGTTGCTTTGCGGAGTCCAGTCACTCAAGTAAATGGTGGATGGAATTGTAGAATCTGCACAAATATCCACAGGGTGTGGTGGGAACTGACAATGCTGATTCGGCAGGAAAATGTTTTTGGCATCTGTTATTCTTATTTGGAAACTCATTTCCTGTACAATTCCCGTCCCACCTACTGTGTGCGAGGCATGATCTCCATTTCCTGTATCCAACTTTCTCTTGTCATATTATGTTTCTCGCTTGTTCTTTGAATAAGTTTGTTTTAAAGGCCTCAAGCTGTGCTCAGGTTAACTGCGTATGGTTTTTCTAAATCCAGATCATATTCTCAAAAGTATTTTATACTGCGCAGGGAAAGTGTGCCGGTAAATTCTTATTCTTTCCCTTAATTCTTGTTCTGAACTTAGGAAACACATTTACATGTTGTATTTTTAACAAAAACAACCAAATAATTTTCACACTTTAAGTTTTGTTCTTTTTATGTTTTGCACAATTACGTAATCTCTTAAATTTTTAATTCACCTCAAAACAGTTCAACATTGTAACGTATGATACACACACGGCGGGCTTTCCTGGCCAAAGATAATAAAAATATCACTAGTAAAAAGCGTGTTACATTCATTAAAGTCTCACTTTTTATACTTCGTTCATCTAGCATATACAAGTGGCAATGCATTTCTATATTTGAGGCAGACAAAGCATTGCAATTGCTTTTACGAACCATACTATGAGTGCAAAATAAATATCTACACGCACATAAACTATTAGGTATGCTTACACAAGTCCGTGGCTTCGGTTTGAATTAAATGAATTTATCCCATGCCCCAAACTACCAAACTTTTTCTTTTCAATATAAATCGAGATCGGATATTTGTTGACGTGTGGCTCCTGACTTTTGTGTTTAAATACCAAGCGAATTGGGATAAATGGACTGACACAATCAGAAATACAGAATTGCATGTGTGCGTGTCTGCGGAGGTTGCGGGACAGACTTTCTAGTCTTTGGGCGTTAAAAACATGGTGACTACTCCATGATTCGCATGATTTCTTGTGTAGCCTTATGCTGTTTTAAACAAGCCCCACTGAACTTGCCTCGGTATGTGCTGTGTGGTGGCATTTAAAACGTTTTTTTTATTCAAAAATTTGGCATTTTGAATATGACTGGCCACATAAGGGAAATATCAGTTGATTACATGATTACATCTTCCAAGGTGCATCAAATTCCACATGTGGGACCATTTTTTGTGCCAAATGGAAATAGAATAACCTTAATTCTGAATGAATGAATGTCTAATGTAAGCGTAAATATTTAAGTTAGCTAAAAACTAACCTCCAACAACCCTAAAAATATAGTTAAATCCAGTTATAACTATAATTTCATAATTAGTTAATGTACGAACTCAAGTTTGAACTCCATGATTGTATTGTTGGAGATTTTAGTTAAAATAATACTTAGCAATGCGTATGCGTAAAGCTAGTTAAGGTACTAAGAATATTGTAGTTAATACTGAATACTGGCATCACATGACATGACGGTACTTTCTCCACCCATGGTCTCCAATACAAAGTCCTAATTTTGTACAACTGCGTCTTCTGCGAAATGTTGTGTACTATTAATTCCAATTCGAGATTCAATTCCATGTATCTATGTAGCATTACGTGTGCTATTATGTGTGGGCATGGGTTTGAGGTTGAGAAGTAAATTAATGGAAATGAAAATCCTCGCCTGACTTGAGGAGACATACGTTCCACAGTGTTTATTGATGATATTGCGGAGGTTGTGGCGGAGTGGGTTCAATGCTTGGAATCAATTAAAATGAAAAAGTCATGGACTGTGGCTCGTCAATCCAGATTAATTAAGTTGTACGTACTAAATTCAGGACTGACTGGGAGAAAGTCGAGAAGAGGAGTGCTTTGCTTTGAGTCGTAAAGGAGCGGTGCTGGCCTAATGTAAGATTTCATCGTTATGCTGTTTCCCAAGGGAAATCTATGTATATTTATTAGCTGGGATGTTAAATGCTATATACAGGTGCTAGTCGGATTCTATGTTGTGTGGGGGGGGGTATAATTGAACGTCAAATATATATTAGAGTTATAAAGAGCTATAAATGAAAGCAATTAAATGTTGATGTATTAAAAGTATTTGATTTACAAGTCCAATCCATTTATTTAAATAGTGCTTGGTAGTTAATAATTTGTAATTGTGGGAAGAATTCCATGTACTACTTTACTAGAAACAGAAATTTTAATTATACATCTACCATACTTGCTTACAAAGCAACTCATCAACCCACACTACCTTATGGGAAAAGGGAATCTAACCATACGGAGTGCAAATACAAATTCGGGAGCTCTAATACATAGGAAGCAAATTGCAAATTATTTAGGCAAACTTGGGTTCTCCAGCAAACCCTAACGTTACGTAAGTGAAATGAAAAAGGGAAGGGCAGGGAAGTAATAAAGTACTTTTCCGTGTGGCCTGTGTGTGTGGGGTTGGAGTCCATAACGTTTGCTCATTTTGAGATCTATGCAAATTTCCACTTTTCACAAGTTTAACATGTTTGAGACCTCCAACCGAGCCAGGCCCCCAATATTTCCATGTCAGGTACAATATATAAGGTTGTCAAATGGGGCACTGATGCGATGGGAATGAGTTTATTTCAAAACGAACGAGCACAATATGCATTTACTGGAAATTAACTTTATTTCAATGGCCGGAGGAAAAAAATGAAGGGGAAGCTGGCTGGAAGGAGTTGAGTGATGAGATGACAAATCAAGGTTGAGAGCAGGAGGAGGATGAGAAACTCAATCTTCACTAGGCCATGACTCATTTGCATCTCCACACGGCACGGCAAGTTCATATCAATTCACCATATCAAATTGACAATAGCACTCTGGTAATGAAGCGAAAGGAATCACAGGGAGGGAGAATGGAGAATCCAACCAGATCCTGGAAATGTAGATTATCCCCGCTTCAATCCTTCCCGGGCCATGCTAATGTATCTCCCATCCCACCCTTGGACTGAGGTTCATAAAAGCTTGAGACTTTATGAAATATAAATATCAATTTACATTTGTATTCATTAAGATGACGCTCTAATTCACTGGGAAGGAATGGGATGTCCAAGGGAGACTTTGAAGTGGGCAGACTTAAATCTATGCTTGAATGGATGATTAGGGCAGGAGTTGAAGAAGCTGAGTTCTTACATAGTTTGGTATTTACTCAGAGGTTTGCCTCCTAATTGA
>JAAXYW010000705.1:0-31192 GCA_036851895.1 Orthonychiurus folsomi | reverse complement strand
AATCTAATTATTTTTATTTATTTTTATTCTACTATACCACTGTACTATCCTATATTATTGTTGCAGACATTAAATTAATACACACCAGACAAAATTAGTAATAGAGTACCAGATTAATATCGTAGATTTATTTTCAAAATCAAGTAAGTTCCAATATATGTTATGCGTTTTAACATACATATTTGAATGCGGTTTGTTTTCGAACTTTTCCTGTGTATGGAGCTTAGTACATACATGGAAACTTCATTTCAATAGACAAATGAAATACTTTGAACCCGTGTCCATAAAATTTTGTACCCGCAGGAACGGGTCCGGGTTCAGAGTTGGACCCGCACCCGCACCCGAACCCGCACCCGATAAGTGCGGGTGCAAGACATTTGGACCCGTACCTGCACCCGCTATGCGCGGGTCCAGGTTTTACTGGACCTGAACCGCACCCGTACCCGCACCCGGACCCGGACCCGCGGGTCCGGACCCGCACCCGTGCCGAGCTCTAATGCGTACCGGGGCTTTTTTCTGGTTAGAAATACTATTACCAAGCTAAGAGGATTAAAAAATTTAATTTAAGAATGAAAGGGACACTCAGCTGCTAGTCTACTAGAACCGAGAAATAACAAAGAGTACAATGTATCCTGATAGCTATTTAGTTTCTCTACATGCTCCTCTCATTTTCGTGAGTTCCATACATTAAACTGTACGTACATAATTGTACAGGAGAATCCAATAAAGTTCATGTGATTGTGTAGTCGTGTGTTAGTGTGAAGATAGAAGCTGTCACAATAATGCTATATCATGTTGGCATTAAATTGCTTTAATTTGAACCTTTGGCAATTGAAATCTAATTCGACAGGAATAACAAAAAGCATAGCAAAGGCATATATTTTCTGAAGGACACACATGTCATGGAGAAAATCGACATCTAAAATATAAACCTTCAAAACCAGAGGAACCTTGTACCACTTACTTGTGCGTGTGTTGTGTGATGTCACCAAATCCTAAATTCCTAAGAGATTCCACAAATTGCTACTCGCTGCCGTCGCTGCGGCTGCTCTTAATTAATAAAATGTATGAAGCTAAACTTGGTGTCTTGCCGAATAGTAATTTTAGTGTGTGCCATGCCGTACCAGGTACCAGCTACTCAAAAGACACTTCTAAATATGGAATCATATGTGCTTATCAAGGTAGTTCAAAGAGTTGTTTAAACTGCCTTGGAATTTATTATGTTCCTTGACATTTCTCTACCCAATGAGTTCAGATTTCAGAAAGCCCGAGCAGCGCTGCGCTCTGCGCTGGGCTAATTCCGAGCAGGGATTAGGAATTATCTATCGTGTATGGCCAAGCACAAATCTGTAAGCGACAGCGACATTGTACTCCAATTTCATTGTTTACAATGCAGTGTGGAAATTATGAAAACTTTTAAACATCAATCCCATAGCTAATCAAAGTGTTTCAATGTGTCATCGTTTTATGTAGACGCGTAACACAAATGCAAAGGTAACCTATTTCAGTCCTAATTTGTAGTACAATCGCATTTTGTAATAATTATTACTCTTCTTTTGCTCAGTTTCAGTAATTAAATCAAGCCGAGCAGTTAGCATAGCACACTAGACGTTTGCAGAAAAGCCTCTCAAAATTGCCTGAGCAAAGCATAAAATCAAAATGAGTGGAGTAGGGGTGAAGACTGGAGAGGTTCCGATAAATTTCTACTTACATCTCAGCGACACCTGTTTTCCAGAGAGAATTAGAACGTATATCACAACAGCGGGAATTCAATCAATTTGATTAGAGTGGGACCTAAACTGCAATAAATTGTAAAGAATATTTGTCTAGTGCATTCAAACCCTAGCTAATTCAAATTCAAGTAGATTTTTCTTGGTGATGCAGTAGAATAGTATTTTGGAAACAAATTTTTTTTGAGGAAATTGAGGTAGTCAATATTTCTGCTTGTTCGTCCGGTGCCCGGTGATTGACGAAATGAGCAAATATGGAAGTGAAAATTTTACATTGGAGTTCCGTGACCTTCAGGTACAGCTCAAATTGCAAACAGTGTTTATTATCATTAAAAAATTGAGCACGCTAAGTCGGGCAAGTGATTAATCTTTAAATAATTTTTTTCAGGCGACAACGATGTCGCTGGACCGGAAAGGCCATTTTGCACTTCTGGCCGGGTAAATTAAACTTCAAAATAACTTTGACACTTTTAGTTGTGTGGTGAGGACGAGAGACTAATTAGCATATTACTTTCAGTCGAAAATACTTGACCGTAATAAGTTTAGAAGCAAAGCCCGGTGAAACAGTAGTTCGTATTCCCTTTGGAGGAAAATATGAAATCACAAATACACAATGGTCTTTACTGAACAACAGTACCGTATTTTCAATAGCTGTAAGGATGTATTAATATTAGTATTTACATTAATGCTTGATTATATCATGTAGTCTTAATTGTAATTGCCTTACAGAGCAGTCAGCGATGCGACATATTTCAGTTGACGGATGGCTCGGATCTAAAGTGTTTGTACCGGTTAAAATGTCACACCCGTGTTATAACGGATTTGGATTGGAACGTTATAAATCCAAATCTATTGACGACCTCATCATTTGACAGTTTTGTCCACATTTGGGACATTAGGTGTCCGAGGGATCTAGGTTCTGAGAAACCTCAGTTGTCCCTGACAGCGTTAGACGGAGCGTCCCAAGTTCGCTGGAACAAATGGAAAGTTGAAAGTTTGGCTTCTTGTGATGGTGGCCATGTCAAAATATGGGACACCCGACGATCAAATTGTCCTTTAGAGTACATTGCGGCACACTCTTCAAAGATTAACGGTATCAATTTGAAATAAAATTATTGCTGCAATGGTTAACAGCTCAAGTCTTTTGGCAGGTCTTGAGTGGATATCGAAGGACGTGGTCGTTACTGCTGCTCAAGATTGTACGGTCAAGTTTAATCGTTGCGCAGTTATTACCCCAGCTAAGGCAAAGGGTCCAAGTCTCACACTGAGCACTCCAGTCTGGAGAGCACGGCCAACGGTATTTTTTTTTCTAAGCAAGCAGAACTTAAAAATGATATTTATATATGCTAATTTTTATTTGAGTTGTTATTAACGTAGCCCTTTGGAAGAGGATTGCTTACGCAATGTGTACCAATCCTAAGACGAGATTCAGGACTCCTTTCTCTTTGGGATTGGAAAAGATTCTCCAGCCCTATTTTTACATTTCAAGCTCATGACATTGTGGAATTTGGCTGGAAAACTTTAGGAAACTGTGAACTGTTGACATGGTCCAGAGATCAGACTTTGCGGATATGGTCCCTCCCCCGAGAAGTTATAGAGGTAGAAAATTATTTTTGAAAGTTATATATTACCTTTACAGTACAGTACATTTATTTTGCCGATTGGACCTTGTATGTAATATTTCAATTCTAGTTATGTGGAGAAGACGTTTGGCCACCTGGTCAGCCGTCCGAGGCCAATCTTATGTCGGTAGACGATGACATAAGTTTGGACCAGTTTGACTCTGAGCCAATTAGAATATCCCCGAAGAAGGACGGGTCCATCGAACGGAAGACTAGGAGGCCTGTGTCTCAGCTTACTAAACGTGATCAAATATTACAAGATGAATTCGAAACTGTTATTGAGACAATTCCAGATAATGTTAACTTTGAATCGGTGAGTTAAACAGGCTTAAGTACTTTAAATATAAATTCTGTTGTATTGTTATGCTAATATTTACAGCAAGACATTGAGAAGGGTCTGTTGCGATTCAGTTGGAAACCTGACCCGAAGGGACGAGCTGTGTCATGCGTTATTCTTGCTTCATTTCCAATTAATTACCCTTCAGCTGCACCAACATTTCTTATTACTAGTGTGGCCAACGAAGTGGATAAAAACCAACTTCTTAAAGTATGTTTATTAACTTAAAATTATGAAAAGTATAGATTAGTGTGATATAAATGTACCAACAACAGAGCAGGTTAAACGCGTTGTATTTTGATATACATGAATTTTAGGCTGGAGGTTGGGTTGGGTTGTTAGGAGGGACTTACTACTTACTGACATTTTCTAATTCACAGAATCTTAAACACACCGCTCAGCAGTGCATGAGAAAATCAGAGCCATGCTTGAATTCTTGCATAAATCATTTTGCTGACTTTATGAAACTTATAAAGGTAATAAGGAACTAAAGAAATCCAATCACGCTTTCACACTAATTTTTTCCTGTTTGTCGCAGCCTTTGGATGAGCCAAGTAGTCTATTTCGTTTTCCAAGTCGCGGAGTGTCAAATATTCCCTTTCCAAGAACATCAGGCGCAAGGTTCTGTTTTGTTGGTAAGGCTTGGATACTGTAATTAATATTGTTGAATTGGAATTAATCTTTCTGTGTATGTAGGAGTTCTGGTATGCTTTGGACGGCCAACCTACCTGAGGCGAGTAAAATCAAGTGATGCTGGAACTCCAAGATCTTTGTCAGCATTGGGCCCTTTCTTAAGTCAAGTTGCCCATGATGATACCCCGGTATATTGGCCTCAATAAACTCTTATTTAGAGCTTACTTGAGTACTTCATTTTATTGTTGCGCAGTTGAAATCCCGACGGTCCAGACGGGTCGAGAAGAAGAGAGCAGGGCTAGTCACCATCGTCGATGTATCCATGCTGCTTCCCTTTAACAGAGAAGCTGCCTCCAGCTATCTTCACCTTTCTAAATGGTATTCCCGGAGGGGTGCTTGTGCAGAAAATTCTGTGATTGCAAACGCAAACAAGAAAGGAAGTGTTGCGCATGCTTGGCAAGCCGCCGCCGTGGTGTCGGATTTTACATCTGTTACTAGCCCATTTGTGACCGGGCCACACGAGCAAGCAATTGTCAATATTTGTGATACTTTCGACAATGACGAGGACGTTAATTGGATAACATATCATCCCTTAGGCACTGACTTGCTTCAATCCATGTGAGTTTGTTTTTGTATTAATTTTCTTAGCCTAAAAGCACATTTAATTTTCATGTGCCGTCTGTAGGATATCTCATTTTGCGCGTGTTGGGGATGTGCAAACGGCGGCAACAGTCGCATGTCACTTTACTGTGTTTGATGACAGTTCTTGTCTTCCGGGGTCATTCCAAGAGTACAGATATTCTCATCATTCGGGAACATCTTTAGTCGACCCTACTACAATTCCTCAATTTCCTCCACGGCTAGTTCATCCTCAGCAAATGAGGCAACCGGTGAGTTTGTTTGGCTTTCTGGAGCATACTTCTTTCTTTGTGTCCGGTGGGAGGGAAGTGTGAGACTCAGAATGCACTGAATACAAACGAAAACTTGGTTCTTCGTTCATGTCATTATAAACTGGTGAATTATGGAAAAAGATGTAAATGAGTGGAATTTCTTGCCAACCAATGCCAAATTATATTACACGAACCCTCCCAGCCGAATTTTGCTCCAATTGAGCGTGTTTGTGTAAGTACGAATCTTAATTAGATCTCCAGTGTACAACCTGGTGATGGACATTATGTGTATATGTGTTTAATGTAATTTATTTTGGGAATTGTCTTTTTCTTCTGACAGCGACTTATTCTTCCCAAATGGTGGACCAAGGTTAGAACTCCCAGTGAAATGCATCTTCCAGGGCCTTTCTAAGTGAATGTTTCTCTCTCTTTTGCTTGAACGCCTGGCCCGATTTGCACTAAAAGCTTAGAAAATGCTGTGCTTTTTTCGCCAAATGCTTAAATTCGCTTTAAAGTCGTTTGAATGATAAATGTTTATTTCCAGAGTGCAGTTCCAATCATTGTTAATTTTATAATGTGGCTAAACGGATTGAATCCTTCGAATAAAATATTTTAGGCCAGCCATTATTAAGCCAATTTACAAATATTGTTTACATTAGAGTTGCATGCTTGCACAAAAAAGAGCGAAAACCCTAATTTGTGTACGCAAGCAAAGCATGCATTTCAATTTAACCGTTTGTTTGTTTTGTTTTGTAACTTTTCCATAATAAATGTGACATTCCATTTGCGAAGAAAGATTGGCATCGAAATTCGATTGGTCTTCATTAAGTTATATTCAAATAAGTAAATTTTGTATTACGTTTTAGCTACCCCTACTGCCACATGCTGTTATATAACAATTTGTAGTTTTTTTTTTCCTTTTTAAGTGTGTTTAAACTCTTTAAGCCCAAAGCTTGACTAATATGAAAACCTTCCATTCGTGATTAGGGACTGGGCTCTCCTTATCATACTGTTCATGGATCTGACACTCTTCATGGAGTTGCTGTCAATCCTCTCTCTGATAATTTCTTCAGACCTCATCGCTCCAATTCCTGGTCAGATTCGTTAGATGATAGCAAAGTATTAAGCCTTCTTAATGCGAATGGGAATGGATTCGTGGGACCAAAGAATGGTGGGAAGTTTGGAACTGAACATGGAGTCATCTTGGATCCTTCGTTTCATAGTACTCAATATATATATTACACATTTAGTAACGAACCTTTCAAAATTGTATTTCATTTTCTTATAATTTTGTTTCGTATTTTGTGTTCTAGGACTTTTCGACAGTTATAAGAAATCATACGCAGAAATATTGTATAGGTGGGGATTTCTAAAGCAGAGAGCAGAGGTAAGTTGTTGCGCTGAACCTGAAATTGAGGGTGATACATACAATAATTTTTTTTAATGATGCAGGTGGTAAAATGCTTGACGGAGGGAATTGAGAGCACTTTTCTTGCCAGATCCGGGGTTGATTACGTAATCCTTTGTAAAACTTGCAAGCAGCGTGTTAGAGGACCACAATGTCAATCTTGTAAAAAGGTCGTATCCGTTTGCTCACTTTGCCATATCCCTGCCAAAGGTTAGTCAAGTGCCATATATTACTCGAAGAAACCGATTCGATGAAATTTTTATTACACAAATTTGAAATGTTCAGGTCTGAGTACATACTGTTCGTCCTGTGGTCATGGCGGTCATTCACAGCATATGCTGCAATGGTTTAAGGATCGACAATATTGCCCGACTGGATGCGGCTGTGCTTGTATGCAGGAGCATCACCGAAGTTTTGGCTGATAATTGTACCTTAATGCAGCAAACCCAACGAAGTTTGTATTTATTTTTTTGGAACGTGAATTACAAAAATTACAATATACATCACGAATAAAACTATCGTGGGATTTTATTTCATAGTCGTTATGTACATTTCAATCGTACAAAGTAATGCCGACATCCAAAGTTATGAAATTTCTTTTCATGTGGGTAAGGAATGTTCTAATTCATCCATTGCAGTTTTATGGTCAATGAATATATTTTGCAGAATCGCTGCCAATTTTGAATTTGCATGGTAGTAGGCCTCCACAACTTTCTTTGACCAAATGAAATACTCAATCCGACGTTTTTCGGTCCAACCAGATGGCAAAGTACGATCCAAATCTCTCAAATTATAAATTTTATCACACATTCCAACAGTTTTGGCTGGAATGGATTTGTGTGGTGCATCCACAATGCGCAACCTCTTTCGTTCAGCTTGTGGCAATTTGTCGTCTGTTAATTCCTTAACGATTGAAGCCACCTATAAAAAGCACGCAAATTAATTTCAAAACCGGATCATGTTTATAATTAGAGAAGTGTAGTTACAGTTGAATTATCTGTGTGCATACATTTGAGCCGAAATGTTCTTGTAATTCCTCCACAGTTGTTTCCGTATCTTCAACAGTGTCGTGTAGAATTGCGGCACAAATCCAGTCTAATTCCTCAACCCCGCCTTCCTCGATTAAAATTCCGGCAACACCTGCCAAATAAAAACATGCTATATAAGAAACCTGCTCAGTTTAATGCATGCAGGATTAAAATAATTACCGATTGGATGATTTATGTAAGGGGATTTGTCAGGATTTTTTCGCCTTTGATCCTTGTGTTTTTCTGCTGCAAAGTTAATACAATACAATAATTTTGCGATGTTACTCCGTGATCCAAAACTATTCGCAGCTATCAATTTTACTAAATTAATTTCCATGATAGTAAGACCTGTTGCAATATGCTGAACTCGTTTAAATATGTGTATTTCGAAAAGCAGCAAAAGCAACTCTTCGTCAATTTGACTGTAAATTTCAAAACAGATTTGCCGGTGCACGTGGTCCAATTGACACTACTTTTCTGTGCTCTATTACATATACTCCAAGGAGAGTTGTTTGATTTACCTGGACATATACATTAAATATGCAACAAACTCTCACAACTTCTTGAGGTGTTGTTGATTTAAACGTTTATTTTTTCCCTTGTTTGCATGATGCATTCAAAATAATTAACCCCTTCCCACACCGCACCGGTGGTGGTGGAGAGTTGTTTGATTTACCTTTACATTAAATATGAAACAAACTCTCAACTTCTTGAGGTTTTTTTGATTAAAACGTTTATTTCTTCCCTTGTTTGTATGATACATTAAAAATAATTAACCCCTTCCCCCACCGGTTCTCCTGGGTGGTGGTACATCCGTTGCTGGATTTCCAAGGAAGAAATTTACAGGTTTAAGCATAAATCCAGTGTTCCTGAAAATAATTACTGAAGTTAACTAGTCGGTTAAACATAACAAAATTTAATTGTATAAGCTTACTCTTCCGGCATAATTGGGAAATCCTCCACCCTCGGAATATGAGTCATGCAAAAAGTATGCCAAAGTACTATGTCTTTATTCTCAACGCTGGCAGACTCATCAGCTCGGACCCATTCCGGTAACCCAGTTCCATTCACGTAAAATCCGGCAGCATAAATTTGATCATCCCTGTACGGAGTCACCCAAACAGCATGTTCAGCAAATCCGCCGCGAATCCTCAGTGGACTATCTGGTTTCAACATCAGACCCGCGGAATTCGCAGCCATCAATTTCCAACCAACCGGAGAATTTGTGTACGGATGAAGGATCGACGGATTCGTAATCTTCCAAGTCCTAGCCGTCTTACTGGAAACATCTGACCTCCCTTGACCCGCCGTTCGAAGTGGAGTCTCCCTCACCGTGAAACCATTCCCATATTTATTTGTGGCTGAGCCAGTATTTCCGTCAACGGGTACAACGTCCAGTGTTGACACAGTATTCCCTATTCCATCCACCATTGGGTCAAGACGAACTGTCACAAAATGCTGGTGATACTGGGCAGTGACCTGGGGAAGAACGACTGTTCCAAATCCAAATGGAGTTGACCCTTCAGCCAGCAGTTCCGTACTTAATTCTCCGGATGCTCGAACCTCAAATCGAATCGTTGCGTCTTGATAAAAATGCCAAAGGAAAATGTATTCGTAGTTGGATATTGTGGAGATGTAGGTGAGGGTCAGGCGGCGGGAGCGGGCAATATTGGTCCGATTGTTTCGTCCAGATGTGTGCTTCCACAATATCCCATCGTCGGATTCTGACATGCAAACAACGTTGCGAAGTTCACGGGCTCGCCCCTCCTGGGTGTTGATTTGGGCACTGAAAAGTGAGGTCACACCAATGCAGTCTTCACCGGGGACGAGAGTATTGGCGGCAACACCGATTCCACCTTCACCAGCGTCGAAAGCCTGGAATACATTGCGAATTCATGAGAAAATCCAGTACTAGTAAAGCAACACACTTTTAAACAAACCAACCTGTTTCCTGTGGAATGGTGGACGAGGATCGGCGTATGGAACCATCATTTCGGAAAGGGCTGCTCTGTACAAAATCGGACGGATTTTTCCTTTGTCTTCGAATAAAATGTTGTGAAGAACGAGCCCTTCTCGGTAATTGAATCTAAAAAATAAATCGCTATGTAGTCTTATGTGTTTACTAGATCAAAAGCAAAAGTCTTACCCAACACGGAATTGAAACTTTTGCCAAGTAACAAGATTGCCTTGAATACTAAAGCTGGCACCTTGTGGTTGACTGATTTCTAGTGGCCGTAGATCTGACCGGACTTGACCGTGGTCAAATCCAGGCAACGTTGAGTCATAATTGTATGGTCTAGATGGGACAGTCACTCCTTGATTTCTATTTCGTACGGTATACTGGTCATGGACTGGGAGCCCTTCAATATCAATCACTCTTTGCTCGTCAATGTCGACAACTGGGAAAAAATGTTAGAAATTATCAATTTCACGTCTTGCAGTTTGGTTCAATCTTCTTGTAATACAAAGTACATACTTGCTCGGAAATCTAAGGGATGAGCATACACATTATCATTTCGGAATTGTTCTCCGTAAAAATATACTTGGGAGAGTCTTCGGCCATTGTAACTCTTGTCACCAATGTAGCCGACAGGCCTGAGGCAGAAATAATTATTAAATACGTATATGTTAAGAACACAAATATGTCTGATTTGTACCATGGTTCTACTTGTACTGATTCTACAGCGTAGCCAAGCTCGTTCATTCTTTGTTGTATCTTCGGGTCAGCTTTTGCCACTCTTTCAACCAATTGGACACTGTCCCTTGTCAGCGCGGGAATCGTTCCAGGTGGCATTAAAGTTAGGGATTCTACTTGATTTGTGTCCAAATTGACAACTGCTTCGTACACATCCCGCGTTCCCATTTCTACCAGGACAGAGAAGGATTTTCTGGGAATCCTGGAGAAGTCCGAAGTTCCGGAATTTAAAATGGGGAACAGCTGGGCTTTTGGGGGTTCCCGAAGCGTTATCGTGATGTAGGCCCATCTTCTTGCCGGTGGTAAAGAATTAATTATTTGCGAAGTCCTCTCAATTTCTGCGGCAGACAGTGGGTCCAGCGGGTGTGGTCTTAGCTGTCCTTGTATTGTGTAAGCACAAACATTATTTTTGTTAACAATAATCAATTAACTTAAATTGCAAACTAAAAATGCATCACTGTACAGACTTGGTATTCTGAATTGCTGGAATTGCTCATAGGTCAACGGGCCAAACACTTCTATTACTTGACCATCGTCTTCCGAGTAAATGGCTTGGGACTCAATTGTAGCAAAGTTGAGTACTAACAAGGCCATAAAGGCCGACCAAATTGGTAGCCTAAATACGCAAATTCGAAAGATTAGAATGCATACTACAATTAGAATTCAATAATGCAATTATTTCTACCTCATTGAAAAAGTTTTCACAACTTATTATGAGTTGGAAATGTCAAATCCTCCGCTGTGTCAGCCGTCAGCGCAGCGCTTTTTGGAAACAATGGTCGAAGCTGTACAAATAGTGGCGAGTGATGGCAAATTAAATTAACTTAACCGAAGCGTATGCAACTGACTTTACATGCGTGATGGATTATTGACGCTCTTTCTTGCTTTGAACCGGTTTCTTACGTATATTTACTGCACAGTGCACACTCATTTCTCAAACTCAAAACACCAGATTTCGGGTTAAATTGTTAACGCACTTCCTGACCTTGGAAAGCTGCAATTTTACAGCCTATAATTAACATTATTTCGCTCCCTAAAATCGACCAGTGGTTTTGGACAAATAAGAAACTCCAATTGCCAATGCGCCGAATTATCCATCTGAACGGCATGCCAAATGCCATACTGAAAAGTCGATGCAAATAAGTTCGGAATGACAAGTGACAATTTGTTGGTAGCTTGCAATCTTTTGAGTGAATATGAGTATAGCCCCACTATACTAGTAGAGCAGAGCAGACCAACACATCTGGTATATTCTTTCGAAATAAGTAGTTTGTCAACAAGTAAACGTGAATTAGCCACTTTACATATTACATATTATGCAAATGATTGCTAAATTATCTGCTGCGCATTTCCGCGAAAATTCACTTAACTTAACATAGTGTCTTGAACACAAGCAAACATTTCCAGTTAAGCTAATTTTAGCAAATGCTTAAGTTGTTCTTAGTACCTGTTAGTCCTGTCAGTTCTTAGTACCAATTTTAAGGTAATTTGTCATAACGTGCTGGATACTCTGCTTGCAAATGAATTGAAACATAATGGTCGCTAATTATTATTTCCTTAAATTAGTGCTTGTTTACCTCAAAATGGCGTTCAGCTTTTAGTTGCGAGAAATGTAATTTATAAATTTGTGTCAATAGAAAAGCACAATAATTACTTCGACGTCGATGCGGCATAGGCAAATATTAATTCAGTATGAATGGCAAAATAAAATAGTTGGAAATCCTTCGAAATAGAGGGAAATGGTTGGAAATCCGTCAAAAACATAAAATAGTTATGAGAATGGCGATGCATTTGACGCCCCAATATTAATTTTAAATGCGTGGTCATTTTGTTGCGAAAGCATTGCACGAATGTTGTTTATTTTGCAATTTTATGAAACCTTTGAAATCTGAAATAAATTTATTGAAGAAAGTCCAAGTAGGAAGTTGTATAAGGTGAATCATTACTTGCAAGTAGGTTGTATAATATTAATTTTAGGAGTTGTTTATATATGTTCTAAACCATTCAGACGTAAATATGACGTATCGCGAACCATTTGAAACGCAATAACTTTTTTGCGTTGGTTGGAAGCACACGCCTAGCACACCCGCAGAGGTTTCAGGCGATGCGATGTCTAGAATTACTGTAACTGTACATGTACTAGGGATTACTTAATTACACCCTTCGCAACGAGTTAGCTTGTAAATTTGCTTATGTGCCGAAACGGACCACAAGAAAACCGTTGCAAATATTCATCCAACTAAATATTCATAAACATCGATTTGAGCATTATTAGAATTAAATTTAGACCTCATCGATGCTGATGCAGCTTTTGTTATTTGTTTGTGTTCTACAACAACCAAGGGCAGTCGTACTTGTGAACTCTTTCGACCAAGTACAATGGAATCAGCGGCATCAGTAATTCTTGCCACTCTAAATAGACCTCCCCTCAAAGCCTGTAATAAAAAACCATTTGAATTTTCCAATCAACCACTGAGCAGATTTGATAAAGTCAACAAGTTTGTGCTGGAATCTTCGTATTATATGCTTGGTTCACCATTTAGATGGAATTCGGCGAAACGAGTGGTTTTGAATATAAAAACTAAATGGGACAAGGCTCGATGGATCTTTTTATTAGTAGTAATGACTGCAATGAAATTGGCTATTATTTGTAAGCTTATCCAAATCCAAAGTGCTAGAAATGGCCTCTTACGCCTGAGCACTGTGAAGGATAGCTTGCTGATCCTGCAAGGTGCAATGATAACAAATTCTATTGCTTTTGACTGGCATACGGTGTTTACAAGGCACGAATTCCCCGCTATAATTAACGGAATAAAAGTTTTGAAGGATAGCATGTCAAGTAAGTTCAGTGATTATTTATAGCTCAAGTCTTAAGGTCTAATCACTTGTACTTAATATAACAGCACAATATAAGACAGCATTTAATTCACATGAAAAAATAGCCCCGTTTATTGTTGTGTCATTTTATATTGTCTTCTTGACTATGACATTTGGGTCTGCAATCATGTATCTATTTTTCTGTGAACTGCATTCAATGGCGACAGTTTTTCCTATATGCATTTGTGAGGAGTGTGAGGTGAGTCAGATCGACGAAGCCTGCTTATATTCTCATCGCCAATCCGTTGGATTGAAAGTCCTAATGTTCCTCGCTCAAGTCTATTTCCAGAATTATACAACTCAGTGTTTCACAATTTACATCATAATGGTGTCTAAATTTGCATTCTTTGTTCCGGTCGTTCTGAGCTGTTTGGGGTGAGTGGTAGCTGCTGTGCAAATATAGCGTAGTTTGACATTATATTTTGTTTTCAATATTTAGTGAACAGGGCAATATTACTTCCACCAAAGCGTGGATTCACACATACCGATGCCTGCAGGTACTCCTGAATTATATAAACGCGGCTGCAAGCGGGAGTTTTACATTTTTTATACTAATGAGCTGTGTTATGGTCACTGTCACTTTGTACATTCTCATAAAATTCAGTTTGGACGGTAGTGGATATTTTTTCTTCACAGCGATGATATGTTCATTTGTTATACTCTACGCGGCTGTGTTTCCCATTCTTTGCTCATTTTCATGGATCTCGAAACAAACGCTGGGCGAGAGGAAACGCCTGGTGTCTTGTAAATATTCCTCCAAAGCTTTGTCATCGTTCAGAGCAATAACGATAAATTTCTGGAATTTCAATGCATTTGACGAACAAATTCTTCTTGCACTTCTGGACATTATTTTAACTCAAACAGCAAACCTTATACTTTTGTGAAATATGTGAGCTAACGTTGTATAACCAGACAAACACAGATTTATTCTGAATGTTACATTTGTGGTGCACGGAACATCACCGGGTCTAAAGCATGGCGGGCACTTTTGGGACAGTTGCGAGAAGTCAAACTTGAAGTTGGCAAATTACATTTTGGGTTTAATTTTTAATATTTAATTCCAATCGACGTAATATCGGCCACCTCCTTCCCTGTTATGCGAATACTGAAGAGCACATTCATTAAAATAGAAATATCAACCGTAGACATTGCAAATGACCCTGACACTCAGAGACAATGAAAAGTTTCGTCGCAGGAATACCACAGTGGTATAAACAGCTTTACTAATATTACATTCTTATACAATTGTTATATACAAGATGGTTTGTTTCAAGGGCGAATTTACTTATATTGCAAGTTATTCTACTATACTGGTAAGATATATTAAATGTCATTTGTAACTTCAAACTGTAAGAAATCATTCTTGATTGTTAAATTACTTACACATAGCTTGGTAAAAATAAATCTGCGCCTGCATAAGGAGGCTAATTGCTTTACATGTGTTTCACTCACTTCTCCGTACGCTTTGCTACCTCAAGCTTCGAGGGCTTGCTCGTTATTGACTAGTATTGACAAAATAATCAAAGTTGATATTCCACAAAACGCCCGTTGTTGCATTTCGGTGTCTGCTTTAAAATGGATCAGAAAATCGAAGTACCAAATTCTCAAAATGGAATCCAACGGAATTTCTTCAACCAAGATACACTTGTTAAGTACGAGTATCCAGTCGTAGTTTCGACCTATGAAAAAACAGAGGCTCCAGCTGAAAAGGTTGTGATTTGTGTTCATGTAACTGGTTGCTTTGTCTTTTGGTTTAGAGCGATATACATTGTGATAGGTTTGTTTACTATTTTAGCCGAGTCCAAGGGACTCTTCTGGTTTGGCCGATGGAATTATTATTGATCTGGATAAACGACAAACAGAGGAAACTTTGAATGTCATTCTACCTCCCAGGGAATGGGAGTACGAGGGACAATTATGGCGACAGAAGGTTTGCAATTTGCAATTGTATTCGGAGTTTCTAGCCACTGGACTCAATCTAATATTTAAATGATTGAAACTTGTCTATGAAGTAAACTTTAGATTAATACCCAATATTGGAATGGATTTTCTTCAATTCAGGTATCAAGTACTCCCGCCACAAGATCGGATGTCATTGCACTTGAAGAGCAATTAAACACGAAATTAAAACAAAGACAAGCAAAGCCATTCGGGATTTGCCCGATTCGTCGCGCCTTATATTTGGAATGTTTTGGTGATTGTAATTGCTTTCTTCATTACGTCGGAGATTAGCAATACAATACATGTATTTATTCTGCAGATGAATTGATTCGTCAAATTGCTATTAATTGCTCGGAACGTGGGCTTCTCCTGACAAAAGTTCGAGATGAAGCGAATATGACTATTGCAGCCTATCGCTCATTGTATGAAAGTGCAATTGCTCATGGCATCAGAAAAGCTCTTACGGATGAATCCAGAAAAGTTAAGTACACAGAAACCTTAACTACAAATGCCGGAGAAAAGGCCCGACTCATGCTAGAAGTTAGGGAATTGGAGCAAAAACTAACTGACTTAGAACAGAGTTTTGTTGACCGGAAAGCCGCTGAAGATCAAAAACATGCAGAGTACATGGAATATTTACGTGCAATAAATGATCAGATAAAGGTAAGTGAAACTGAGTTTCAAAGCATTAGAATGTATTGAGTCCAGCTTTAGGACACGAGTAGCAAAAACTAATGCATAGTTAATTTTGTTGTTTTCTGCGTTTAGCACCAATTGGAAAGCATTATTATTCCACCAAAGAAGGGATCAGAACCACCCAAGTAAATGCTTGCCTCGTCTCTCTTATAAATTAATTAGGTGTGGTCCACACGGTGTGGTGCATGTTCAACCGTTATAATATCAAGTCCTAAAACGCAGCTAGTCAATTATATAGTTCAAATGCCTTTCCTGACTGGAGATTCCCAAATTTGGTAGCCATAAAATTTATAAAAACATGCTCATAAATAGTTTCTTGGATTTTATATTGGCGTTGTATTTCAAATCCAATAAAAGTTGCATTGAAATGCAAATAAAATTGAAACCAAAATTGAAAACTTCCATTTGTGGGGACTTCGGGCTTTTGGTTATCAAACCGCGAGGCTTAAGTTCACTTTTGTATAGAGCGAATCTGACGTATTATTCCATTGTTTTTCCATTATGTCGCAATTTAATTAACTCGATCAACCAGTTTTAGTATTGGGAGGGACGCGAGGGGCAGAGACAGGAAATTGAGAAATTCGCCTCTACTGGCTCGGCTCAATAATGGAGGAGAGCGAGATGAGTACGTATATTTAATGTGTATTTCCATTGTTAAACAACCACAACAAGGAAAACTTGCAAAATATTAACGTAGACATTCATTTTGCTTTCTGCATTTCACGTTTCACGCTACTTTATGTGCCGCGTCGCAGATTACAGTGTGACAGTGCGAGTGCAGCGGTATGACAGTGGTACGTACGTTCAGCGAACAATTGCCGTCGCCCCTGCGTGTCGTTGTGTAATTACCTATTCAGTCAGGCAAATCAAAGGAGACTTTTGTTCTATGTCTTATTAACTGACATAATTCACACTCATTCAGACGAAAGCCAAATAACACGCCAGTCAAAATACTCGCAAAATGAAGAAATTGAAAAGCTTCTCGTTTTGCCGAAATTCGGCACCCTTCGGAGCAGACGAATCCAAAAGTGTAGGAAATACTTCAGTGGATTCTGAAATTGCAAACGGGACAGCCGCAATCATCCCAGGTGTTGGAATTGATAAGGAAATTCAATTACCGACGTACATTCAAATTGATCCAGATTCCGGTGAAATTGTGAATCAAATATCTTATGGTGACTCCTGTGGAATTCCAGAAATCTATAAGCGATTATTAGAGGATGCACTGAAATCCCCTGGAACTGGTGTCCAAAAGTATGACGAAGACATCCAATGGGCTGACCACAAAAAGTTAAAAGAAGGAAAGGAATTCATTCACCGCAATTACTTTGCAATCCTATTTTCTCATCTAGTCGGGATTTTGTTAATTATAGCAGTTAAACCGGTCCAAGCCCTTCTCCTTCGTACGAGTTCAACTCACAAAATTGAGAAAGCTCTGACCTTTTATTTAAAAACTGTTGTGCAAGTTTTGCGGTGGTATTTAGCGGCGCCGGAGTTAGGAGAAATCACCAATCAACCAGAAATTGAAGGAGAATTTTCTGTAGTTCGCACAAGTTTGGAAGATGCAAGCAACAGTTTCAGAAAATTCTTGCCACCTGTGGCTGGGGATCTTAGACTTGCGTCAACCAAGGAATGTCATCTCTACACTGCATTTAGAGAGGATTTAAAAAATTGTGGTCAGGAAATTCCTGCAACGGAGCTGAAATCAGTGGAAAAAATTCGAACTACTGTAAACCCGGACATCCCTTTAAGTCAATATGATCTGGCTGTAATACATTTTGCATTTTTTGGGCCCGCCTTGTTGTTTCCAAGAATTTTTGGGATTTTTGAGAGGAAGCAAAAAGGATTCGACGGATTTGTTCATATTTGGGCAATTGTTGGACATAGGCTTGGACTAAAGGAGGAATTCAATTTGGCATTGTCAGTATCAGAAGGAGAAGGAAAAACCACGGAGGAGCTCAAATTTATTTTTAATAATATTTTCTATTTTAGCTTCCGAATCGCTGACGACTTGACTTTTCGCCTTTGGAAAGTTTTAATCGCTGGATTCTCGAAGTATTTTATTTTTGCAAGAGCGGATGTTCTTTTGAATTTTATGTGTAATAAATTATTTCAAATCCGACAATTAGGAAAGGGTAAGATTCCAAAAAATGTAAAAGTCCGGAATCTTTGGAATGTGATGAGCTTGCTACACAAATGTTACTATGTTGCCCTGACTGTGATACTTGGGAGTCTGCTTCGATGGGCTGTAATTCGCTGGTTTATCAATGCAATCGCACGGATGATTTTGTATGTTGCAAAGCTTCGGTTCTTGAATTCAGGAAAGGGTAGGGAATTGCGTCATCAGAAAAGTGTGAGTGAGAGCACATTGAGTAGATGGTCATCTTGTCAAACAGTAGTAGTCAAGTTGGACTCTGATGTTTAAGAAATAATTTATTTACTTAGTTTATCGTTAGCTCGCTCCGATCCGAATGTTTAAACTTACTTTGCGACACATTTTACAATGTCTGTGATAATTTCTTTTTAAATAAATTGTTATTAGAAAATATCTGACTTGCCCAATTACAGGAAAAAATAAAGCCAACATGTATTATGCGACTGATGTATTATGGGGACTGATTAAACAAGTTTATGTCGATGCCTCATTTCAACTATTGCATGATTGGGCGACTAAACAGTGTGAAACTTTAAAATCCGGTCAGGCGCTCCGACGACGCGATCCCACGATAGCATAATACAGAAGTTATCCGAGTGCGAAATGCGTGTACCAAGGACACATTTAGTCAAGAGCTCAATTTCTAAACATGAATTCCTGGCACTAACCAGGTTGGCTAGTCCCACAGAAAAGCGCAAAACGCTTCAATGCCGCTACTACATTAGCCAAACCAACATTTACACCACGTAATTTTGCAATTTGCAAAATAACAAAATATTCAAGGGCGTAAGCATAAAACTTGTGTTATTATTATTTCTTGCTCCGCATCGGCAAAACAAATGCATATCATATCTATCAATTTTAAATCTGTGATAACGAGTATTTTCCTATTTTCCCCGAAACCAGCAAAAGGGTAAACCTGAAACTCAAATATTTTGCTTAAATCTAATCTGAAATTAGAACAATATTTTTTTCTCACGAATGTTAATTATGAAAATTTACAATGTAAATCCTTATTTTGATTGAATGATTCTGTATGTCGATCCCATTGGCTCATAGTCTGACCCATTTTTTCATCATACAATTCACATCGTGTCCATTTTGTATAAATATTCCACACATTTGACATCGTCTCGGATCATGGCAGAATCCTGCACCTCCGCGGGATTGCCCAGTCATTCTTTTTACAGATCGGTGCTGAAAATATTTCATTTTAAGACACTGTACGAAATGTGGCTTACAAAACTTTTACCATTTTTGCTTGTATTTGTTCAATGGAAAGCTCTATTTGACCCAAACACAATGCCAATCCTCCACAATGAATGCACCGCTGTGTAAAACTGCTCCACCCGTGAACAGACGTCCACGTTATCCCACAATGTTGACAAACGTATTTCGCGTATATCTTACTACTCTCTAGAGTTCGAATTTTCTTATTAATCGACTTCCTTTCAAATGTGCTCAGACGAAAATTGTCCTCGTCATTGTCCATTTCAAGTCTTTCCTTCAGTGCAGATAGCTTCTCTTGTCGAATTTGCTCGACAGTTTTTGTATCACTCTTCCGCTGCTTCACTTTAGCATTGCACTCTGCGGGTAACTTTAACAAAATGGAATCTATCAGGTATTTTGGTAAAGAAAGAGACACGACTGGAACACTATTCTTTTAATAACAATGAAAAAAGCTGGAAATTTATCTATGGTTAAAGCACTAACAGGAGTTACCGTATCCCGATGTATTGCCCCCTTGCTATGACACTTATAGCATTTTTGAGCTCTTCTAGTGCTTTTAGTACGCCATGTGAAGCCACATTTTAGATTGCTGCAAACAACCGGAACCGCCGCGTTCATCTCTTTTCTGAAAGATCCCTGAGCAGTTTATTTATTTTGCAATGTCGTATAAAGTACTCTAATCTGACTCACCCATTTGTGTAGTGAAATGCTTCGATTTTATGATTTATTTGCCTCAACAGCTGTTTGGAGCTTGCATTCACATTGACAGGTATCACGTCGTACTCACACTGTCAAAGGCAAATCGAAGAGTGCTATGATGCATGAGTATTGGTGTGAGCGTGATAAGATTTGGGCACGCAATCACACAAATAGAATATCGGTCACTGCCAAGGTCATCATAATCAGAATCGATCCGTGGTTGTACTCTGGAAAGTGATCAATTGAGTGTTGCATATTTCTTAGTTTTCGTAATTTGTTTCATAGTTTTTAATGCATATTACCAACAACATTTTACACAGTCATTTAATACGTGCATTAAAATAATTGTAAAATTGAAAGACTACATCAATTTTATTCAGCATTTCTTTGCAATAGGTCAATATGCAGTGCATACAACGCAAGGACGAAACAAATGGGGAAGGCTGGTTGACTGAAGTGGATTTACTTAAATCTATTGTCCACTAAATCGGCGTACAACTGAAAATTTATTTGCATATACCTTAAAACTTAAAACTGTTCCAACTTTGTTGGGTATGTTTACGTTCTGTTACAATTCGTGCATGTCTGGCTTAATTTACGACGGAATTCAAATACACAATGTTACACTTGTATTATACACCACAGGACCAAATTGCGTGAAGCCTTGACCTTTTAATAATCTGACATGAAGCGATTCCGCCCATAGTCCAAAATTAGAAAATACATTTCAGAACATGGACTCAGAACAGCTCAAAATGACAACAGATTACAATAACCTTTTCCGTACTCTGCTTTTGCAAGGGGGCAGCAAGGAAAGATTGAGTGCCTCTCAATGGAATCATGTTACAACAGAAAACACACGGAACACAAATAATGATATCTAACGGTATGTACAAAATCAGTCAAGGTAGTCGTTTTGAATTATTGCCGTCTTGAGCCCGAAATTGCGCCATCACAATAATAAACGTTATGACAGATCCAGTGATCTATTTGATATCAAAGTCAAAACTTTCGTAACACAATTCCTAGTTTATTAGTGAAAATAAAATTATGAAAGTAAAATGATATATGCCGAGGAAAAAGTTGATCGCCGCAAAGTGAAGAAGCCGCATCCGGTTAGCTTAAAAACTGATTTGGAATTACTGGACAATCTCTGAATATAGCCTAACCTTGCTACTGCAACAGATGATAGATTGGTCAGATTTCGAAGAGCTGCCGTCACATTTAGCTGCCTCCCCTGAAATTAATAAAATAAAGTCTAAATTAAAATGTAGGACAAAGTTTAGAAATCCAGTGTGGAAATTACCGCCTTTTCAGTGCTTCACCGCACTCCACCAAAACAGCCAACCGAATCACCGTCAAAAAACTTGTGATTCCAAAAATGTATATTTTAGGATTTGGAATTATTCCTACATTCTCAGGTCTCACAAATTCTTGTGGCACTAATCCTGTACTGATCAAAACAAAAAAGGGCATTGTAAGTGACGCAATACAGCTGATGACATACGCCAAAATAAACCCTTCAAATTTCTTCAAGCAATTGGCGATTTTAAATGGCTTCCCAAGTTTTTCCCCAATTTCCTGCAAAAGTATTTCCACGGTTAGGTGCTGAGGCTCTTGACAAATCTCCAAGTCTTCGCCGAGTGTTTGTATTCTTGATATTAACGCGCGCGTAAAAAAGACATAACTAATCATGTACATTGTTGTTCCGAACTCCATCACAATATGCCCTCCAGTTAAAACGATTTTCGCAAACAGTACATTTCTCCAAATTTTTAAAGCATTAATTTTTGCCGCTAAATCCGATTTTAAAATCAAATCAAGATGCCGACTGCAATGTTCCCCAGAATGGACATTATTGATCCAAACAGCATAAGAAGAATTCCAAAATCAAACATCCCCGTCTTGCTAACCTTGAAGGAGTACGGCGTAATCGTGGGAGTCAAACAGTCCAATTAATGGTCCAATGCTAGGGGATTTTATCACTGACAGAATGTACAGCCCGTACCTCATGAAGATGTACGTAAATAGAAATATCTTTACAGCCACTAAATCTGTACCGGTTATTATAGTACTGATGGGTTCCATAACATATACAACATAGGTGAAGGTGAGGTCAAGCGTGAAAATTAAGATGGAAATGACGAGTCCCAGCGTGTACAAGGCTGGCCAACTTTTCCATTGGCATGTAATGGATTCCCCCGATTGAGGTGAACTAATTTTCATGGGAAATACTCCCAAAGCCTGACTCCCGTTGGCAATGTGTTTGTAGTAAGAAAACAAAGTTGTGTTCTTTGTCGATTTGAAGCATGACGTTATGTATGCACGGATGATTTTAAGGTAGTTGAGGACAGTTTCGGATTTATCCATTTTGAGAAGAATTATTTCTAGATACCCAAGGAGCACAATCTGACTGAAGTTGGTAAAGTCGAAAGTGGACCTTGTAAGCAATAAAAACAAATAGTGAAGTCTGCAAACAAATTCTAATTAATTGCACTCAAGGAAATTTACTTCCGATATCGATTAGGTTACTAATATTGAGCTTCAATTTCCTTGAAGCAGTCGCAGAATACTTAACATTTCCGTTTCTTTGTCCCGAATTGAATTATCTTGGATCGTACCCAAAATAAGGCATGTTCATACATATGAATTATTGTACGTGTGCAGATGTGTGTGATTGGACCTTTTTCTTAAATTTTACATTTTCCTTGACATTTGGGCTTTAGTTTTTCTTGTGTGTATGTAAGGGTTGTCATACTCTAATCTTTGGTTTAGTAATTAGTCGTGAGTTTAGAGAAGTGTCTTATAAGTCATTGACGATTTTAATTATATTCAAATTTGGAAATAATCGAAAATACAGGTGTAGCTCAATGCATTGTATAGTGTGCAACCAAAAGGCCCAAAATAACTACAAGCACGACGAAAGTAATCGCAAAGCAGATAATTCCACAGCAAGACACATAATTGTTTCTTCGCTCACGATTAGTGTCTTCAAAGAATCGGAAGTACTAGAAAAGAAATAGAGAAAATTTGATGTTTGCGTATAAAGTTTTCTTGTCAGTGTTTATATCTGAATTTACCGCTACGAAGAGCACTCCCATCAATATTGCTTTATTCTGAACATCCAACTGAACCGGAAAGCTAATGCCATAGCTGTAGGGTAGGTCCTGGTCTGCACATGGTAGGCTGACCCAAAGCTTGCTCAGCCGTCCAATTTGATCCTGGTATTGATCAACCACTAAATAATCATACTCATTCTGATTTCCCGTTTCATGGCTAATCTGGTAGAGAATTTGACAAGTAGCATCTCTGACGATGAAGGAAGGCAAAGTATCGAAGCACCTCCAACGAGTTTCAATCGAGCCCATTAGATCGTTATTTTGATCATACAAATAAGCCACCTACAAATATCACAGTTGTTAAAAGTTGGCCAGTCAACAGGGTGGAAGGGCAACTCACATAATTTGTCCCTCGAAATTGAAAAACTTCTCCACCACGTCGACCAATCAAGCTCACATTGAACTTTTGAAGTCCACAACAGTTAGGTCGATTCAAGGTCTGACTTAGCTCTCCAGCAAAATAAAGCCTCTCCCCATATGTGTTTATCACATCGTATTTTTTCGGAACGTTGAAGAATGCTAGAAAATATTTGACAAATTTCATACAAAAAATTTTCAAATTACATTACTAGTTAAAAATTTATTCCGTCAGCAATGTTTTAGTACCTTCAGCAAAATCAGCCTCCGCACGTTGAATAAAAATATTCTCCGTGTCGAGTAAAACTTCCATACCGTCCGGGCATTTAGGAAATGCATCTAGATTGGAATTAAGAATCCAGTAAACAAATATTAGTATTTTCAAAACCTAAAAACTGACCTTGAAATAAGGAATTCAACATTGGGCGAAAAGCGGAGTAGGCTCCGTCGTCCATTCCACCGGTAAGAAGTTTGTCAACCACATCATAAGCATTTTTCCCAGAATCAAGCACCCGGAGTTGATTTCCTTGTGAATCCAAAGGTAATCCCGCAGCTTTTCGCAATTGATTTTGTCTCCCGCTTTGAAGATCCCCGTTTGGAAATACAAGAGTTCGAGTTGGTGGATTCGAGTTGTTCCATTGTTGTTGGGTTTGAGTGGGTCCGTATTTGATGCTCATTCCTGGACGTGAAATGGTATTCGCGCTGGATAACCCTGGAGGGATGTACGACGCTGGAGTTACAACTGTGACTGGATTTGTAGTGCTTGTGACTGGAATGAAGTTTTGTGCACGTCCGAGTATTATTGTATCACTGGCCGAGTATCTTGAGCCACTCCCAACCCCATTGTAATAGGGAGGAACGGTTTGAGTGTTAACTGTTCGTTGTGGGTTTTGAGGGAATCCGGCATTTTGTTGTCCAACTTGAAGGAATCCGCTATTTCTTTGTCCAGCTTGAGGAAATCCGGCATTTTGTTGTCCAGCTTGAGGAAATCCGGTATTTTGTTGTCCCACTTGAGGGTATCCGCCATTTCGTTGTCCAAATTGAGAGAGTCCGGAATTTCGTCGTCCAAACTGAGAAGGTCCCGAATTTCGCTGTCCAAATTGAGAGGGACCGGAATTTCGTGAGAATTGAGGATTAACAATTACAAGATTTCGTTGTGTGGGATCCTGGATTGAATCCTGGACCGAAGCAAAACGGGCTGATTGAAGACTTACATTACGATATTGCTTCTGCGGTGGGGGATTATTACTGTTTTCTAAGTAAAGATAGTTTTACTTTAGACTTGGAAAAAGTTTATCTCGTTAACTGCATTTTCATAATTTTATCTTACGCATTGTTGAATGTTGTCCCGTTTCGGTAAACTGCTATACTTTTAGATGGTAAAAATTCCAGCATGCTATCTGTACAAAAATTTGAAATAATGCAAGGAAAGTGATCCAAATTTACAATCACACACACATTGGTAAGCATGTTTACTTCTATTTGATACAACAGGCCCATGACAACAAGGGGAATTTTGCCCGAACTTTTTTTTTAGTTTATGCATAAAAACATTCAATGTTTAATAAACTCTGCAAGCAGAGATCCAAAAGAGCGGCTGCTACAAAATGCACATTAAACTCACACCCCTACTCCCAGGTCCACAACCTCTCTCATGCAATCTTCATCAATTTCCGACCTCGCCACCTCCAACTAAAATATGCTGCAATAGAGCCCCTCATAATATCATGATAATACCATGGCATACATATAAGTTAGCACTCGGCGGGGCCTCCGGCTCGTGAACTCCGCTTCGCATACTTCATTGCTAAGGGCAGTTATTGTCCTGGAATCAGTAGCATGCTACTTGCCATGGCTCTCTTTCACACTACCTAAGGTCAATGCCCTAACTTAGAGACCAAATGTCAGGTCAAGCGAATTTCTTAGAACAACCTCCTGAGAACAATGGCATGTCGCATGGTATGCTCCATTTTATCTAAGGTCAATGACTTAACTCAGAGGTCAAACGTCAGGTCAATTTGTGACCTCAAGAAAACTTCTTAGCACAATCTCCTGAGAACAATGACATGCCACGCTTCTCTTCTATTTTAACCAATGTACGGAGTAACTTAGAGGTCAAAAGTTGTGCCCTCAAGAAAATTACTCAGCATAATCTTCTGAGAACGAAATGTCACATGCAACGCTTCTTATCTATTTTAGCCATTGTAAACGCAATAAAGTCTTAAAAGACTAAAACACTGAGCACATTATTCTAAGAACAAGTACTAAATTAAGTATGAAAATATTGCAAAGCAAATGTCAAAGTAGTCAAATGCACAGGAACTAAGCCAACACACAGGTGCATTTACTAACTGCAAACTTCAAAGCTAATTATGACAATTAAATCGCATTAAGCAAGAAGGACAGTGTGCATAAACCCTCATGCAACGTTCCGTTGCCAAGCAAACGTTAATTGTTGTGTAGCCGTACACAACTCATTGCCATAGTCCTGCCATAGCAAAACTTGTCTGAACAAAACCCGAGTTTGAAATGATATTAAGGAAAAAGCATCATCCTCAATCTAGCCCGTTCGTTTCAAAAATAATTCTAGCCCAAGAATCTAGCCCGTCCGCTCTAAAACTAATTCTGGCCCGTAAATCTAGTCCGTCCGCTCTAAAACTAATTCTAGCCCACCAGTATATCCCGTCCGCTCTAAAACTAATTCTAGCCCGCCAATTTAGCCCGTTCGCTTTCTACTGTGCTTCCTACTTCATCTGATCAGAATGCATTTTGTATCCCCTCAAATACCGTTATGTAGGAAGCAATACATACCAAGCAATGGCCTAATGTGCAGCCATTAAATAAGAAGCAGCATGGCCAATCTAGCCCGTCCGCTCTAACACTAATTCTAGCCCGTCCGCTCTAAAACTAATTTTAGCCCGTAAATCTAGCCCGTCCGCTTTCTACTGTGCTTCCTACTTAATGTGATTAGAATGTATTGTGTATGCCATCAAATACCGTTATGTAGGAAGCAATGCATAAGCAGCAATGCACTATTATGCAGCCCTTAACTTGGAAGCAGCATGCTGCATCTCACTTAATACCCTCAGATCGCATTAAGTAGGAAGCAATGTGATGCGTATCTGTGCTTAATACGTAATGTCACCACCTAGCTTCCCCGTTTAGGTTTATAACGAACACGCTGCATTGCTTCGTGAGGTACATAGATGCAGCACTTTGCTTCCTGTTGTGGTTTTAATTCCAATCAATTTTTGTGCTGTGAAGCGGCTGGAAACGCTATTTAGGTTCTAATGCCAAAGAACGCTGCAAAAAGTGCGCCAGACAGACAGACAGACAGACAGAAAATACGATCGCAATACCTGTGCCACATGCTAAAGCATGTGTGTTCGGTAATAACTCAGAAGGTCAGATTCGTTGTCAAGCAAACGTTAAATTGTTGTGCAGCCGTACACAACCCAATGACATGGCCCTTTTCATAGGTAAAATTGTCTCTGAAAAAAACCAATCAGTCAAAATACCATTTAGAATGCAGCGCTGCAATGTATTGCTTGCGCTTCCATAGAAGCATTGTTGGCATGGGAGTAATTTTACTCAAAATAATCAAAGTGCTTCGTACTAAACCATTTTAAATACCGCTGCATACCACATTGATTTACAATGTCTTCAACGCCAACCACTTGACCAATCTTGTTGGCCAACGAACTCGACCGGAGCCATGCCCCAAGGACCTCGCTTACCAAGTTTCTAGCGAATCTGACCAAAAACAAAAAGGCTAGCGTCTATACAACAACTACATACATCTTGGAAGGCCTATAAGGCGGCAGCCATGCTAGCATGGCAGCCGCTCTAATAATTTATTCGATCAGCTACTGGGATGTAGTGCAACTATGGCACAACCGCTCCAAGTAAGTAGAATTTTTCCTGTAATGAAATTTCAATCGGAAATGAAATTCCATACGAATGAGCCAAGCTTCGCCAACTGTGAACATAAACTTTAATTGTAGACATACTTGGTTCCAACATAATGTCAACACTTTGCATGACGGTATAGCAGCACTAATTTGTGTAATGTTAATGCTTCCTACATAACGCGAAGATATGTCGCATTAGTATGTACATCGTACATGTAGAAGCAACTCTTCTTTCGGTTGAAAACTTTGGCGTGAAGGGCATTTTGGAGCCCATAGGATGGAAGTACAACCAAAAGTGCTTCCGGACGGACAGACGGAAAATACGATCGCAATACCGGTGCCATATGCTACAGCATACGTGCTCGTTAATAAACGGAAGGACGAAAGAAATGACACTATTTGTGTAATTATCTAGATTAACTCCACTGATTTGTGGGGACCGTTGAACTGGTTTTTCTGGTGAAGTTAATCTCGTATTTGTGCGAGTATTAGGCACCTCAAAACTTAATATTAATAGCATAGTAATAGTACTTCTGTAAATTGTCGTCTGATAGATACTAGTATCCTGCAGTTTATCCCGGTCAGGAACACATAAACTATTTCAACTACTTTTATGTAATATCATGGAAGTCCAAGCTTACGTGCGATGCACCTCGTTCACCCGGATAAATTGATAAAAATACAATTAAAGTTAAGCTCATAGTCCACCCCCAATGACCCCAATATGGAAGCGATGTTTCTTATCCGCTAATTTTCATGATGGTTTGCTGGGCAAACGAGATTAGAAAATCATTTTGGCTGGCCTGCTGCCTGCGGTTCCCAGTATATAAATGCCACCGGTGTTTAAAATTTCAGTTTACAGAATCATGGTCCGGAGGTTAAACGTGGTCAAAATGATTTCTACTAGTCTCTGCCAAGCGCTGCTTGCTGGTTTGTTGGCACCCGCATTATTTACTTTTGTTTATTCTTTTGAGGCGTCAGCTTTGACGGAAAGCAACGGACCAAATGCTAATATAAGTGACTATTTCATTAGCAGTTTCCCGGTAAGCCATTTCCTTTAAATGAATACCAATGGAAAGAAAAATTTTAATTCATGTTGTAATTGTATTATAGCTATCATGGGCTGACTCAAGGCAGTATTGTCTTGCACTTAATAAAAGCTTACTAAGTGTTAAGGACGAAGAAAAGGATAAAGAGCTAGTTGCACTTTTTACAGGTCCCAATAATGGTTGGTTGAATTGTTGAATGTTATGATTAAAACAAGAGAAGCAAATTAATGTGTGACACGATTTCAAAATAATTTACAGAAACACTTCCCGGGAATGCCTGGACATCTGGAAGGGAAAAAAGTGAAGGAGTGTGGCATTGGGATTCGGGAAAAGAGGCACAAGAATATCCATTCTATCATACAAGGTGGTTTGTTGGACAACCCGATGACCTTACTGACCTAAATTGCG
This sequence comes from Orthonychiurus folsomi, assembly GCA_036851895.1. Lineage (NCBI taxonomy): Eukaryota > Metazoa > Arthropoda > Collembola > Poduromorpha > Onychiuridae > Orthonychiurus > Orthonychiurus folsomi. The sequence continues at coordinate 2,407 of JAAXYW010000705.1, read as the reverse complement.
TTTATTTGGCCAGAACAGCAATGCTGTACTGGAGGGATGCAAATTGTTCTGCCCCAATGTACTTTGTATGCGAATGACTGTTTTGTTGACAAAATAAGCAAGAGTTTAATAAAATTATTACGAGTTTCGAGGCAAATTATAGCTCTAGATCATACAATTTCCTTAAGAATGCTAATTATAAAAACCTAAAAGAAGTGCGCCGTACTTCCGAGTTTTATTTACACAATTAACTTTTTTTTAAATTTCAATTTAATTAATACAAAATGCAGATGTATCTGTTAACCGTCTTGCTAAATGGGCTATAACTCGGCGATCGACGGAGATAGAAACAAAGGAAACATTCAATCGCTCAATCATATTTCATTCAACGATGCATGAAAAGTAAGGCACACCGACAGTGGCGTGTCATTGGCCAGTACTCCAATTTGTAAATTTTAGTACTCACACATATTCTGCCTTTACTTCGTTCTTCTGTTATCCTCAAGAATCATGTCAGCTCCTTTTGTCCTATCATCATTACAAGAGCATTTACATTAGCATTTTTAATTTCAGGCTGGATAGAATTGTCGACAACACGAAGTCCTTTGATGCCTTTAACCCTTAATTTGGGATCCATAACTGTATTTGGATCATTTGCTTTTCCCATTCGACAGGTCCCGACCGGGTGGAAGACGGATTTCGTCCATTCTTTTACATGACATTGCCAGTATTCATCGGTGTCGTAAATCTGGTCCTCACACCCTGTCGTTACCGTTCTATTCACCATAAATCCCAGTTTTTGAAACGCACTTGTCTCCAGAACCTTGGCGCAAATCTTTGCTAATACTTTCCAATCCCTGTCATTTGCCAAATAATTTGGATTCAACAGACCTGGCTTTGTAATGTTTTCAAGGTTCAGTGAAATCGAGCCTCTGCTGCGTATTCTTCCAAGGATGCTCATTAATTGTACTTCAGGTTCATCGCCCTTAAATCAAAATGCAATCTACACGCGTATTAGCATATAGTTATTTGTAATTACCTTCGCCCACTGTGTGTAGATAGGACTCTTGACAGAAATCATCAGCAAAATGTCTGGCCAATCAAAAATACCTTCAGATTTTGAAATAGATGACACGATAAATGCCTGGCCTACATTTCCCCAAGCTATGGCCAATGGTCCTGATTTAAAATTAGTGTCAATTACTAGAATGCCGAGTTTACCCAACCCAAGTGTTCAGTTCACACCTTTTCCTTCTTTCAAAAAAGTTTCCACACTTGATTGAGTCAAATCATTTAATGCATGCCTCAAAACGGCCCCTGCTTTCCTTGGGTGAGTTAGCTTCACGCCAACTCCACTCCACGGGTGATCTTGCATATTTTGGCCTACCGGAATGTTTATCCTTAAAGGAATCTGAAATTTTTGATATTTTCAATATGCAAATTAAAGACTCAAAAGTATGATATGGTAAAATATTACTCCAGCGGACTTTAGTTGATCCTCTGGGCCGATTCCGGACCTAAGGAGAATCATCGGTGAATTTAAAGCACCAGCACTCAGGATTATCTCTTTTTTCACTTCTGCATATTGCTCAATGCCGTGTCGAGTGTAGAAGACACCGACCGCTCTTCCGTTCTTATTAATGTTGACCTAGAATTAACTTTATACTTCAAAAACATATTTATTTAAAAGTGGTAATAAATACCTACTCACATGCGATACGTATGAATATCTTGAAATAGTGAGTGTGGTTCTATTCATTACTGGAATGATGAATGCATCAAAAGCAGAGACTCTTCTTCCAAAACAAAAAGTTTTTGAGATCGGGCCAAATCCTAAAGCAAAAAGACCAGAACGCCTTATTTAGGAAACCTAATTCTGGTTTTGAGAATTAATTTTGCACCTTCGCGTTGTGGATTGTTTGAATTGTTGAACAAGTTGTAACCCAGCTCTTTTCCAGCAGAGGTAAATGCACCATAGACCGGTTCAATGTTTGATCCTTCCCCATTTTCAATATGCAATGGGCCACCAATTCCCAAATGAGCTACGAATGTAAGGTGAAAATGTACATTCAAGAGGAGAAAACAGTAGAAAATGACGAAAACGCTCACCATTATTGCCCTCCTCTTCTTTGTGGAAATCTTCTGTCCTACGGAAATACTTGGCCACACTTGCATAGCTCCAAGAATTATCGCCGGTGATCTTTGCCCAATTATCAAAGTCCCTGGGGTGCCCACGATTATAAACCAAGTTATTTAAAACTGAAGAGCCCCCTAAGAACTTCCCTTGTTGGATTTTTACTTTCTAGTAGAGTGAGTCAAATGAAAGTACAGTAATTAGCTACAGTTAATTAAACAAACAGTTAATAATTTTGTGCGTACGCCATGCGAACCCAAATTTGAATGCTTTTGTGTTATAGATTTCCAAGCA
>JAAXYW010000704.1:0-31228 GCA_036851895.1 Orthonychiurus folsomi | reverse complement strand
TTAGAAATCTTGTCTGAATTTTTTATCAATTTCTTAGACATTTTCGGTATACATTCTGTATACCAAAATGCAATTTAAAAATTTTTAATACAAACCATTTTTTACTCGTTTTACCGTTTCGGGCTTTTTACCATTAAGAAGTAAAAAAGCAAGGAAAGAAGTCCGAAAACGGCAAAAAGTCCAGAAGCGGTAAAAATTCTAAAATTGGTAACAAGTCCAAAAAGGAAAAGATGAAATGAATAACATCACATAATTCAAAGGCACATTTACCATTCTTTATGTAATATTGGGCTGGAAGTTAACTGTCAAATAATAATACATACACCACGGACATTAGATTCAGAATCGGAAGTGCGAAGCCGTTGGGCTCCTTCCTAACGATCCACTACCCTAGGCGAAGTGTAACTTTGGCTGTGGTTTGGATAGATTTCACGCTCGTTGACTCCGAAACCTCGTAAGCCAATTCCTAAAATGGCAATTCCATTCCCGCCCTTATGTTTGCCATAAGGCTTAGTGCAAGTGCCCGGAAGTGTCGTAAATATTTCCCCGGACACAATTTCAATAAGGTTGCAATTTATCCCAACCCCACTCCAACCGGCCAACTTTCTCCAAGATTGCTCCTTCAGATAGACATAACCATCCCTTCTGTAAAGGAACTAGCGCAAGCCCAGTCATAACAATATATCGATGTCAAAGTCGACATCTTATTTCCCGAAGGCCAATGTACGTCCGTCGTATCCACGGTTTCCATAGCCCAACATTTACTGTACTCCGATCGGAATTGAATCCCCATTCACCCGCTTTATGCTTACACTCAAAGTAAATTCAAGAGGGAATCCTCATCCAAATCTTGACTTTCTCTAGCCCCTGGCCCTCCCACAAATCCATACCTAACCCAACCCAGGAAATGGAGAAAAGAAGAAAGAAAAAGTCAAGTTTCATTACGCACGACTGGGCAATCCCTCCAGCTTTTAAGAAGCTCACGCAATGGCTAATGGTTTCATTTAGCCAAGGTACGCATAGCACGCGGTTCAAACTCCCATACATAATAAATACGGAATCACAACGCAGCGTGGGACGTGCTAAAAGTTACTTTCTCTGGTTCCCTCCAAATCATTATCCCAATTTATCATTCCCTATCACCGAATCCCTTCATGCATCAGCCAAGCCCATGAACCCACCCATCCTCACGTACGTGCGTAGTACGTACGCAATCCTTGTGCATTGAAGAAAGAAAAAAAGGATTCAAGCAAAAGAAATCTCTCCGTCTCAAATCCAGTAGGAAATGATATTTCATTTTAATTGGATTTCCTGGATTCTCCAACTCAAGAGGTCATATATTTGGTCGGTCTCAGTTGGTTCGTCTGGCTACTGGACTACTACGTTCACAAACCGTTAAATATATTATGAATTGCAAGCAAACCGGCTTGGCATTTGACATGGTCGAAGAGTGATTGGGAGGAAAGCCGGCATGTGCCTGTGCCTTGGACAACGGAAGGAGGCGGTGGTTCAAATTCCCGCTTCATTGGAGAAAGATTAAGGGAGATTTGAAAGGAGTCAGAGTACGCGTACTGTGTACGTACGCGTTTTGTGCTCAACTTGATGGATCGTCCGCGAATCCCGTCCACTTCCGCAAAAAGCACTAAAAAACTCGCCGTATGAATGAAGCCAGAGTTTAAGGACGGTCGGCCGGCCGCGGCCTTTCAAAAAAAGATTTTCCACCCCCAGCACTCTCCGTCTTAGTGGGGAACCAAATGAAGGCAACACGCACTTTTGGCGGGGAACGCTCCTTCAAATCCAAGATGAAGACTAAGAAAGGTGAAAGCTAGTGCTGAAGACGAAGACGGCTCCATTTGTGGCTGCACGGAGGGAAACGCCTGGATGCTTTCTCCATGTGTTAGTATTACAAAACGCACGTCTCCGCCTTCAGGTGAAATCTAAGGCACCCGTCGTGCCATGTCGGACCCGATATTTCCTAGCCCCGTCAGTTCTTAATAGCACTCGGCCCATGAGAGAGCCTTCACTCTCATTGCCGCTAATGACAAACACTTTTCTTTCCCTTTTTCGGAGAAACTTTTGATTGGAGTCGCAAACTCGGGCGGCTTTTGCACGCACTGGCACACTTGATGGTACGGTGTATCGTTTTGCTCTCTTCCTACAGTAGCAGCAGCTAAGTTGAAGTTCTACATCTTGAAATTCCCTCCTCAAATAGAGATTCTATGTTATGTACAGTGTAGTATTAAAAGAAAGTCTCATCAAGCTATACTGCAATGAGTTGTGTGGATGTACGATGCACCGCATCCAACATCCATGGCATGAGACGAAAGATCATTTAATTTGCGACTGTCTTGGTATTCCATGCCTGTCCCATGTCACTTCAAACGTCCCCATACCCGTACCCCCAAGTAAAACGAATGCCAAAAGTCCGTGGAGTCATTCCACAAAATGAGTGGATGTACGAGGGGAACATTTATCCCCGAGAAAGTCTCATCCCCATTCATTCCCGTCCAGCCCGGCCTTTATGGCCCAAGGAGGGATGGGAGGCGGAGACGTACATACGTAAATGCCCGGTTCCGTCAGTCAGTCGTCGTGGTTGCAATGAATTTCATGCCTTGGCACGTCGGGATTTACACTACTACTACCTACTACGAAATGCACCAACTACCAAGCATGTAGTATGTACTGTACGTAGGACGAACACCCGGGAAAATATCCCCCTTTCGTTTCCCCTGAAGCCTTCCGGGTCCAGTTTTCCCTTTCCTTTTACTTTCACCGACTCGACTCCCGATTCCTTTCCGTTTTCTCACCCATTCAGAAAAGGAGAGACGACGATGACTAGTGTAAACATTACTCACACTTTGACTGGACTGAGACTTCAATGTGAATGTGAAGGTCTTTCTTTAAAGAAATAGAAAAGTTTACACTCTCAGACATACATATCTTCTTATCCTACCCTACCCCCTCCGTCGTACATAGTCTTGAGGGACGATTACACTATAATTGAGTTTCCCTCGACGCCATGGACGGGACGGGCCCAAATGTGTGCTGGGGGGCAAGGCTGATTTTGAAAGGAAACAAGAGAGGAAAAACGTGTAAAAAAGACGAAGTGTAAGGTTTTAGTTCACTTCCTCCCTATCATTTACTTCCCATGGATACATTTGCAATTGGGGAAGAAACGAGGGGCGAGAAACTGAGAAAGAAACTCACAACACAACTGAAAGAACCGGGAAAGAAAGTTTGCCGTACTTTCCTAGTGTACATACATATGCCATTCTGTACGCACAATACATACATGCACGCACCAAGTCGGCGCAACTACAGTAATTCTACGCAATCCATTTCGTCCGTCCCGTTAATTCCAAGCTTTTTGGAGCCAAGTACAATATGTGACTCTCGAACCCTTTGTCCAATTCAACATTCAATCCTTCAAAATTAGGACGTTAAAACTGGTACATACGACTATACGAGAAATGTATCGTACTGCACGTACGGCACGCAATTTCATTTTCAGATTTTTTAGAGAATGTAAGTCGTGGTCGCGGCTCCTGCCGTCCTGCCTTTGCTTAGCGTGACAACGACAGCTTCCACTTCCATGCAATTAAAGGGACTCGGGTGCCCATAGCTTCAGCTTAAGAATTAAAGGAAGTTTGTTCTTAATCAAGTGTGATAAGCTAAATGGGTTTTTGATGTTGAGCGGAAAAGGCTCCACGCGTGCAGTATTCATGTTCGATTAACTTTACCCGGACACGGACCACGGACTCCGACTTTTTTTTTAGAAAAAGAAAACATTGAGATGGTGACTGGGACTCCTGTGGCTGGGGCTGTGGCCGGGAGGGGCTGGAGCTGGAGAATAGGGTTAATTAGGTTTAGATGAGGACGAGGCAGGAGGCAATACAAATGTAAGGAAAAAGAGAAAGCTACGTCCGTACAAAATACGAAAGGCTTTAATCCCCGAGCCGTCGAGCTGAACAAAATGCTCAATTAAAATAAGAGAAAGTGCAAATTAACCCCCATATCATGACGGGGAAGAGAAAATACGTAATGTACATTGAAGTGCCAAGTGCCTGGCCGTGTCAGACTGAAAGCTTCACTAATTGCTCCAACCAGCAACTAAGCAAAACTACTCCAAATGCGGGGGATTCGTATTTTTTCGGCTCAATTCAGGAAGCAAGCACTTTTACTTAACGTGTGTGTCTGCAATGCAAGTGACAATGACGAGGAACGCGACACGACGCCTGGCTTAAGCCGAGCCTGGGAATCTTCAAATTCACGTACGTATTTTACATCTCCATTTGCATGTATGGTTCTGAAATGGCATACGGGTTGAGAGATGAGACAGGCAGGTAATCAAGCGAGGATTGCAATTTCCGCCATGGCAAGGAGAGCGAAAGCTGGAATTAATTTCTGGTCCTAATCCCTCCAACAAACGAGAACCAATTCCGTCAGTGTCTGCCTTGGCCATGAAATGCTTTCACAGAATGAAGGTACTTGGGGATGGAATAAATTGATGAACTGGAATGCTAATGCAATACAGGGAGAAGGGCGCTGAAAGCCATTTCATTCCATTCCCTTCCCCCCTCCATTCCGATACACAATCCTCCCCTATTTCTTTTCGGATTTTGTTATAATTCTAATAGCATCCAGTTCACGGCTTTTCCCCACAAATCCCACTAGGCCTTACTACATACAAGGGATATCCTCCTCTCGCATATTAATATTTTTATTGCTTGTGATCCAAGGAAAGGAATTTTACTTGTTACTTGGCTTATACGGTTTGACATGCCGCAGGTCGCGTCGCGTTTCCGTCATTCATATTTATTTGAAAAAATGAATGCTTTTTAAAGAATCACGGCAATAAAACGTATGTTTCTTACCTTTGTTCACGTAAACGTAGGAAGTTGGAAAAGAAAATTCCGCTTTGATATCCCCCGCAATAAAAATCCTATAAAACCGGCAAGTTCAAGAACAACACAATAAAGTCCAGATGGAACAGGAGCTCTTGAGTCCTTCTTATCTCGCCTACTGAATTGACTTGAAGCTTTTTCATCTTCTCGTACGCACTTGCTTGCAGTCAGGAGTCAAACGAGTCAGTACTTGTCCAAACTCGACTTGCTAGTCCACCATCCCGTTTCATCCCGTGTGCGTCTCTGTTTGAGTCTGGAGACGAACTGAAACCCGGGAGCAGACGGGGGAGATTCTACGGACAAACATCGATCCTCTTTTTACTCCAGGAACAAAAATAAAAGTCGATCAAGTCAAGACATGCGCCACCCCCCTTTCAGGAACTCCACTTCCTTTTTACCCGGTGAAGTCAGGATCCCCGCTTTGGTCGGTTCCATCCCCCGTGTGTACCGTATCAACCTGTACTTACTTTATTATTATGCCGGTTTTACAGTCCCTTTACTTTATTCTCCATGTAATTCTTGTTTATGATTCGAATTGGTTCCCCGCTTTGGTCGGTTCCATCCCCCGTGTGTACCGTATCAACCTGTACTTACTTTATTATTATGCCGGTTTTACAGTCCCTTTACTTTATTCTCCATGTAATTCTTGTTTATCATTCGAATTGGTATTCTCTCCGTGAAACCTTCCTTTTTCAAAGATATGGTAAGCTCGTGTTGCCCGAATGATTATATTTTGATTTCTAATATTTTTCTAGAAGATGGCAGCTTCTGGTATTCGGCCAACCGGACAAGGAAAGAAGCTGCAGACGAGCCTAAAGGTTTGTATTAACATTAAAAATGCTGCACCGGATGTATGTGTGGATGAATTTCGAATTCTTTGAGGGAAACCTTAACGAGAATATTATGATACTTCATCGATCCAATAAATGGGCACCGGGTGGTTTTTGGAATTCCAATTACTCAACCAACACTGGAATTTTGAAAAGGAGGGATGAGTAAACCTACGAGAATATTATGATACTTCATCGATCCAATAAATGGGCACCGGGTGGTTTTTGGAATTCCAATTACTCAACCAACACTGGAATTTTGAAGAGGAGGGATGAGTAAACCTGGGCTACGAATATGCCATACCTTAGATGGTTGCAAAATACTTGAATTCTGAAACGTATGGAAATTTTGGGGAAGTAATGCTTCATTTTTTCTTGTGCACTCAACGACAGGAAGAAAGGGTAAGAAAAAGATTGAGAAGGAAATTGAATTACTACCTTAGAAAATGCGATTTCCGCCCAGGCGCCATGCTTACGTTACGGGCCTGCGGATTTTGCAAAACTGAATTTGCAAGGTATGGCATTTTTTTCCAATACTAAAGTACTTTGCCAGGAACCCCGGACTACTTTTTCGAGGTTATCAGCAAGACGAGAAATTTCATCCCTCAAATTTTACAATGAATCAAATTCCTGACGCCCTTCGACACCTTCAACCCAGCCCCGCCTTGTCACAACAGACTCCAATTTCATCTCCACTCAAGCTTATGAATAAAATTCCAATAAACCATCTTTCTCGGCCCATGTGTGTTAACCCTTCTCGCTGTCACATCTTCTATTTTTCCAGGCCGTAGCCCAAAGTCAACCAGAGCGCGAAGCCCGGGATCCTTCTCCGAGAAAGTAAATTACATGTTCGCCCGCCTGAACGGGAACGAACGCCGAAATACGACTACATGAAATATTTATGTTCAAAATTCTGAAAATATGGCCTTCCTTTCCCTTTTGCTTCCCACTTTAATTCCCTCATTGGATTTCCCACTAAACCCAGAAGTAATATCCATACAAATGTGGGGGCCAATCAAAAAACTCCTATAAATGAGCACTTGGGCTATGGATTTCAAATCAAATCACGGAATCCTTCAATCATATTCATAATTTGCTAATATCTTCAAAGTGACAGACGATGGGTTCTCAATTCCAAGAAGTGCGAATGGCTGTAGATTTGCATGCCATAAAGATTCAGGATCTACAATGCGTTCAATTTTATTTTAGAAGGAATTCATTTTGAAATGAGATGGACTCCGGGCTCAACTCGGGATCCCAGAGTTCAAAGTGAAGTGGTAGAATTCAATGCGTTTGTTTGTAGCCTGGGAACCTGAACTAATCCAATTAGAAGTCAACGGGGATTGATTTGAAAGGATCACTCTTCCGTAATGGCCCTCATTCTCCACAAATAACTTCACTTAGAATTGGAATTTGAAAACTATTCACAAATGAAATTGGAAGGAGTGGAACTGATTCCTTTGCCAAGAGTGGAAATAATTGAATGACGGGAGGTTAAAGTGAGCTTTTTGTAATGTTCGCAGAAATTGAAGATGGAAAATATTGAGAGGGTAAGCCATAGTTAAATAGAATCTGGTTATGCAACTATAATTCGAGAGAACATACGACCAAATCGTAATCAGTCATCAGAAAAAACATAAGGTAACAAAAACAAGAGTTACAAGCTAATTCGCCCTCAATTTAAATCTAAGAATACTCTGCTATTTCTTCAAACCGGATAACGATATTTCCTCAAGTTGTATCTTGACTTGAATAGTGCTCGCCGGTGTCAGCCGCTGATCGCTTCTTTCCTTTTCTTCTTGTATTTTGTCTTTGTCCGAGCTGACGTGACTGCAAAATCCATTTAAAAAGTGATCACTTTGCTTAGAAAGTATTGAATAATTGTTAATTGGCTTGACCTACCTGCACCCACATTTTCTCTTTGCTTCCAGTTCCGCTATCAATTTCTTATTTTCCGTCCTGCAGGTGTCCCTGTATATAAATTCCCAACTTTGTAAATACCAATTTTAAACTTCCCCTGAAAGTAAACCTCTCTCCTCAATGACTTACAACTCCGCGTTTCGAATTTCTAGCTGAGTCAATAGTTGTCGTGTCTTAAAATCATCTCTACGATTTTTTTCACTGCCTCCAGCTGAAATTGCCTCGTCAAATGATAAGAAGGTGCGGCGAAACGTTGGATTTTGAATCACGGCCTTGCAAATCGGGCACTTTAGCATGTTGACAACGATTTTTGCTAATTCTCTGCATTGTTAAAAAAAAGTATTCCTTCACTCAGAGGATTTTCCTTTTTGTTATTGTAAAATCGATTCCATAGAGGATTTTTTTCAACATAAAAACAATACACAAATGAACAATGATTAACTTATACTTACGGTGAAAATCCATCAACCTGGATTCTAGTTTTGCAGTGCCATTCTCGAATGCAATATGTATGAAAAACGTGGCCACAATCTATGACAGCAACTGGTTTTTCCGGCGCAGTCTCGAAACTTTCTCTGCAAATGGAACAAATACTTGGCATTTCGTTGACAATCAAAACAAGCACAAAAGCCACAAGTCCGTCCGTCGCAATCACAAAATGTTGACAAAATATGAATATCAATTTGATGACTCAGACTCGGTTGAGTTTTACTGCGCGTCTGTTTTGAGACTGAATTCGCTTTGTATAAAGAATGCGTTAGTGGAGGTCGGAGGTCCGAGCGAATGACAACTCGGTCGGTCGTTCTTTGTTATGATTCTATTCCTGTATTCATAAAAATGTAGTTCATGGCAACTTGTAGTGTTGCATGTGAATGAATGAATTGTACACATTCACCATAGTCATTATTTAATACATTCCCCAAGTCCACATCTATTATTATACTGCTCTATGCTATTCTGGAAATATACTCTTAACTTGTTCCACCTTTATCCCTGAAGGGTAGGAATTCTTTGTTTTCTTTATCTTAATTTTTAGTTGTTCAAGGTCATTAGGTCATAACATTAGCCATGATTGCTTTATGCTATTCTGGATTCTGGAAATATACTCTTAACTTGTTCCACCTTTATCCCTGAAGGGTAGGAATTCTTTGTTTTCTTTATCTTAATTTTTAGTTGTTCAAGGTCATTAGGTCATAACATTAGCCATGAACGAACTTCTTTTATGTTACGTGCATCTCATAGCTTAAGCTTCGCGTCATTCAGCGCAGCTTAAAGCCGGAAATCTCAAATTCAAAAACGCACCCTTCCCGCAAATTGCAGCATTACTCTATTTGTCCGATGTTCGAGAGCTCAAAGCAAATAACAAATAGCAATTGTTTTGGATGACCGATCCCAAATAAAGAATTTTATAAAGTGAGACTGAAAATCTATCAAATTAAAAGAATGTAAGGAATTCAAGGCTAAAAATGAATCCGAGTTGAGCTTCTGTGCAATAGGCATGGGGAACAATTCAGAGTTTCAAGATCCAAAATGTTGGATGCTACCCCCAAGAGAAATGTCACTTTTATGTTATAGAAGGAAAACGCGGAAGAGATAACGACTTAAAATTGGTCATTCCTCTGGATCCGATCCCAAAGGATGAGTTCTCGACAAGGAAAGGGGAAAAGGAAACGAAATGTTTCACGTTTTATTTCCTGTGCCTCTGTCTTCCGAAATTCTTTCACAAACTTTGTCAATTTGGACCAACTCCCAAAGGGTTCCAAGCATAGACGATACGTGCGTGAGTATTGTATTTCAGGTATACACCAAGTTAAGACGATTATCCTTTTCCTCCCGGTCCCTCATCCCCCGTAACATTTATAAAAAGACTTGTCATTATTTATAGTTACGTACCAGTATTTTTATTCATAAACTTTATACTTTACCTCAGTAAATGGCAATAGATTACAACAGGAGGTTATATTTCACCCTTCGTGCCTCTAAAGGTATGGATGGCAACTATGGGACCTCTAAACTATATAACGCCCGTTTACATCATAAAATCCAAGAGGGAAGAAACCCAGCCAAACTTACACATCCATCTCACACACTTTGACATTCTGAACATCAAACTTTCACTGTTCCCCTTTTCACACTTTCCTTTGCCTTTTAGCTGCCTAACATTATACTTTTTACTGTTCACTTTATTCCTTCTCCCCTCCCTCCGTGTCACTTGCAATTATTCATCTCACATCCATCCCTGAGTTTCCACTATACATACACATATATCATAAACAAAATACAAGATACATTGGTGTACACAAACACGGATAAATTTAAACTTGGTACAGTGAGGAAGATTAAATGGGATGGCCTCGTTCGTCTCCTGCAGCTGGCAGGGAATGTGCATGTACTTCTGCTCTCGGATATTGCTTTAATTTCATTAGGGAAAAACTAAACATTCGGATTTTCACCAAACTTTAGTCATTAAATTTTAATTTGAAAAAATTAGAGCAGTAATCTTCAAAAATTTGCTAAAACCGAAATGGTGGTCTTCGACAATTTGCTAGACTTGGTTTTTATATAAAAGACTTCATATCCGAGTGCAGCAGCACGATTGTATTCCAATTTAAGTCAATGACTACTAGGCCGATCAGTATTATTTCACTTCACTTTCGATTTTAAAAACCATTAATAAACCGAATTTCCATGTCCCATTATTTTGAGAACTTCAAACCAATCCACGCAGTAGTCATCACTTATAAACATTTCTATTTAGTACTGACAACTGAGCTACCACTAAACTAAACTAATAACATATGGCTTATAACATAAGTCTAATGAACCTTTGCCTCCAGGTACATAATTAACAAAATAAAAACAAACTGAATAACCCATAACCTAACATTACACGTCAGATCTATTGGCATTATCATAGTACAAACATAATGTTTCTCAAGCAGAACTCCACAAGAAAGGTGCAGTTATGTCTAATGTTGTAGAGTTGAATTTATCAGTTGATTGTCATTTAAATTTCAGATGGAACTTTTGTTATTCAACATTTCCACACTTGTTCATTTCTTTTATAAGTGTCCCACACGTAGAAAATAATAATATTACTGGACTTAAACTATTTGGGGGTGAAAGACCTCACACCATATGTGGCAGAGAACAGGGACACGAAGTATATTTTGTCTAGAAAAGACTAATTTCTATAGTAATGTAAAGAGGGAAAATAGGTATGGACCTTCGGGTATTTGTAATTTGTTGGACAGTACTCCTGTGATTATATGGACGTCTGTATTTGTGAATGTCACAGGTGGCTTGTACAATTGTCACTATGTAGAAGGTACAATGCTCATAAAGATTGGCAGGGAATTATTTGTAGTCGTAATACGCAGCTTTGTACACACAAATGGCAAATACAATTCCAATAATTTGCAGACAGGCTACAACAACTCCAATCACAATTGCAATGTTCATTTTGGACTCCAGTGTTTCCAGTAAAGCCGTAAAACAACCCTAAAGGAAAATGCAAATGTTAGTGTATTTCCTGAATATATGGAGTTACGATTTAGTTAAATTACTTTTTTCCAGTATGAGTTGCCATCGGTTGGAGTATTAATGCAATTCCTATCTTCTGGAGTAAGGTCTATTGGTTCCCCCTTCAATTTGCAGCAAGTGACCGGAACTTGTTGGAGCGCGGATTTGTTGGCTTGGAACTTTTCGGCTTTACTGAAGTCGGAGTAATCATTGATACCACAGCATTTTCCCTGATTATAGGTTAACAGAGGCATTATAAATTGACCGCCAAACGTTCTAACCTTTAATCTCCGAGTTCATTAGTAATTTGATGAAATCGTACCCCAACCATAGTGAAATCCAAGGCCAAAGAAAACGGATTTGCTGTCTCGCGAGTGGAATAGAATTTATGGAGACTTGTTGTCAGAATTGTACGAGTTTCCTTTTCCGTCTAAAGATTTGATATTATACAATTACCAGACATACACAAAAGGGAGATACTACACAAACACTGAAAGACTCACCTCGGCTCTGTAAACGATAAAGAGGACAACCACGATAATCTCCAAGATGAAAATCAGCGAAAGGAAAAAGGAGTACTGCAAAATTTAAAAAACGAAGTTATTACAATTAGCATTCCAAGTTCAAGAAAGTGTGCAGCAAATGACCATCCTAATTATTTGACTAAACGTACGGGTGAATGACATATAAGTAAGTGCATGAGTTGTAAGAATTTATTAATCGTGAAAAGCAATAAAAATGTCAACACCAAAAGTGTGATATTTTTCCGAGTCGTGCATCTCATTATACACTAAACGTGAACAGTTGAAGACGTGGGCTTGTCTTCCTCACTCTTGTGCATACGTGAGAAAAGAACGTATGCACGTATTCAAATTCAGATACGTACGTAACGTAAATTGATATTATTGCTCATGGACAACTTACGGCGCCGAGAAGAAAGCGAGATTCTTTGATTGTGCCGCAATAGCCGAGAAAGCTGATGATAAAAATAAAAGCACCGAGAGCAATCAGGACGTAGCCCAGTTGTTCAATGACAGCAGCTGAACCGTAGTCCTAATGTTAAAAAATTGTATTAAATATAAAATTTAATTTATTCGCCTTTAGTAATAGTTTACTACCTTAATTGCTCCATGGTCTGCCAATTTCAAAAGAGTTACGATCGAAGATTGATCCGCTGCAAGCCATATTCCAAAGCCTAGGAGTGCTGTGCCAAAAACCTGCGCATCATAAAAAGAATATTAATTTTTTACGATATGTTAATCATAATCCCCAGACGTCAAACACTAAACACCAATTGCAAATTTGGTATTTGGTACGGACACGGAGTGTTAACTCCTGTTGGCATCAATCATTATTTTTAATTAATACCAATTCCGTACTAAACCTCATTGGATAGGAAGGGATAAAATTCCAATTGAAAATCATATTCATCAAGTAAATGCGTATTAAAAAAGGAAGCAAATGATGGGGTTCATTTTGCCACAGGTGAATGTCCTTTCCTGTCAATCCATTCAATATCCATCTTCCTTTGGAAGTAATTATAGTGAAAGAATTCTCCCAGAGGAATGGGATGGACTTTTTACTTCCTTATGACACGCAAACAAAAAAATATTTTGAACCATGAACTGAGTAAACTTGTGAATAAGGATTTCGTGGTCTGGGCTGCATGTGTGCAGTCATACTTTTCTTACAAAATCAAAATCCCATCCACGCTACCGCTACCACCTACCACGCATGTTATTCATATGCATGCACATCTCGCTATCGTTTCGTCAGCTCTTCTTGGGAAGCATATATTAAGCGAAGCGATGCACCCAATCTTAGTCATTAACTCCTTACATACCATGCAAGGTTTGCACAAAATTACCATATTTGGACAAAAACACAGCCATGACTTTGGAAAAATAATTAGATTTAGGAATTTTTAGTGCGTAGTCGCACAAAATAACACAATCCAGCAGTTCATATTGTGCCTTAAGGTTTGGCACAAGTCGGAAACCCGCATGTATAGGTGCGCTTACAAACGCACAAATCAAATTACTTAAAACCTAAAAACAGTAAAAAGTTTACAAACTAAGCAAGCACTTACCACAAAAATGAAGTTGAATAGGCAAAGACAATATTTGACAAAACAGGTGCCGCAGTCCATGTTGCTAAAAGCGGTGGGCCCGACTTCTTTGAACTACAAATTGTCTTTTACTTGTACTCTCGTCGTATATTCTCTTACACTGATCACCAGTGTATTTGTTTTCTTTCCGTCTTCTCAGAGCGTCGTCCGTCTGTTAATAAACAAAATCAAGTCAATGAAACCAGTGCTCAAAAAACGCAAGCAGCCGCAAACCGGCTAGACAACTAATGGCATTAAACTTGGAAAGTAGCAACTGCTGCACAGCAGCTCCCGTAACGTTCCTGTGTCCACTTTAATTACTTTAATATACAGAGAGAAGAACAAATGGAATTTCTTCAAATCTTCGTAAACCCTTCGTCCTCTAGGCACTTTTAGCTCCCGTGCACTTAACTGAGCCAAGAATAATAAAAAACTTGAACAATAATTATCAGGAAAATAATTTGAATGTTTGGTCAGCCAGTACCATGTTTCACGCTAACCAACACCAACACTTTAAACAAGGGTTTAGTAGCAACACTCAAGCTGCGACTACAGCATGCTTATTTAACTTCCTTGAGATAATACAACAGTTGAGATTTTACAGTCAACTAGTGACCAATTCAAATTCCGACCTTGAACTTACAACCAGACTCGTCTCACTTTCGCTTCTCCTGTACCAAGTGTGATAATTCAACCATTTCCTAATTTGTCGAAGGCGAGTCCCTACTACCCCCACCACCACCACCACGCAAACAATGGTGATGAGGATGAATAAATAAATGGGAAATGTTCGCGCGGGGGAGGTGAGCAGTACGTAACGTAAGTCGTGGATGAAGTCCAGCCACGCACTTTAAGTCTGGCGGAAATGACAGAGTTGAGTTTGTAAAAACCCTGAAGCACATCCATGTTCATGGCTTGTGGCATCTTTTGATTTGAAACACTTTACACTTGCGCTGACTGGATTTGGAGGACAATATATTTATAGTAAGTAATGCGTGCCAACGGGAAACAAACATTTTTGGAATTCATTAGAGTCAAAGGTTAACCCTAAATATAACCCCACCCATGGAAAGAATTCCAGTCCATCAAATCCTTTACCTCACCTTCACCTTTTAATGTCCAAATTGGCTAATGATCCTCGACTGTTCGTAATGTGAGGAGAAAGGGTTGATAACGAGGGATGCTCACTATTTATGTCCTCCTTCCTTTCACAAATAGAACTTTTTAGCTCAAATCAATTCAAATGTTATCCTCCAAGTGCAAGGCAGGAAATGGACGGGAGCGAGTTGTGATGACGAGATAACAAAAATCAAAATTGCTTCCTTCGATTTCCCGGACATGAAAAAAGTCGGTCAAATCCAAGTTCGGGCAATAATAATGATGTGTCTTGGACGGAGTTTGAAAGCGGATTGACTAGAAGGGCTTACCCACATGCAAGACAATGCCCGTCTTAAGCATGGCGAGAATCCCCGGGAATATCTCCACAGTTCGTTGAACTCTCCCTCCTGGTCATGAATAGGTAATGCAATATCTCAAAGTGCGTACGTACGGTACACGCTTGACTCACACAATAATTGCAGGTGTGTAGTCCATGTTACCTGTGGACTGTGGAGGCCGCCGCTCGTCGTTGCAATAACAAAACGAATCGACAGCGTCGTTTGGTCGTTTTACCATTGGGAAACAAGACAAGAGGGGAGGCTAAGGAACTTTCACGAATCACTCATCCGCCAAAAACTTTAACAAAAGCTGGAAGAAAGGAAGGAAGTTCTTATGAACTTATTGTGCGAATGTATTCAGCACCAATTATGTATTCATGGACTTTTCCATGAGGGAGTACATAATAACAAACCCGGGTCGATTCTTTGCAAACTAGAACATGAAACGCAAACACAGATTTGTAATGACGAATAGATGGGGAAAGTTCAAAACTTCCTTCCTGGTTCATTCTATTTTCTTCAAATAAGCATCAAATTAATTAAATTGTTTCTTGACTATTTAGAAAATTGACTTGCCGCGAGGTGTTTGACTAATGTTAGGGCGGAATATT
This sequence comes from Orthonychiurus folsomi, assembly GCA_036851895.1. Taxonomy (NCBI): domain Eukaryota; kingdom Metazoa; phylum Arthropoda; class Collembola; order Poduromorpha; family Onychiuridae; genus Orthonychiurus; species Orthonychiurus folsomi. The sequence goes on along the minus strand of JAAXYW010000704.1, from coordinate 15,898 downwards.
GGAACGACTACTACAGAGTAATTTTTTAAATTGCTGTAGTTCAAACTTTCGTGTTACATTACACAAAATGCATTACTTTCACATTACACAAATAGTTTCCCTCATTACCCTCATGATGAATTTCAAAATTAGGGCAGCTCTACAGGTTACCACGGCAAATCTCCTAAGTATCAACATACTAAAACATGCTTACACATGCTAGCATGACTATCATCAAAAATTAGTAACCGAGAGGACCGAGATTTGTAAGTAAATTCGGTTCACGCAAATTATGGTAGAAAACCATTAGATAGATTACTTTTTGATCATCAGGTAGGCTTTCAACGTTCTCCACCATTGGAAATATAGCGTTTAAATAATTTTTTTAATATTCAAGTGTTGTCACGCACCGGACATAATTCGCCATGCTAAAAAATCATACGACAAAGTCCGCACAACAACCTACAGAAACTTTCTACTCGTCAAGATGTGAGGAAAGCCCGGCTTGTTGCACAACAAGGAAAAATGCTTATGTTTTTGCGAAACCATTCAAACCCCCACTCATCGGCACACAGAAAGAATTTTGTAAGCAGGCTGCCCGACATGAGATCCCGGTCAGGAACTGTGAGTTAGGAAAACCTGTAACTTTCATTTATCCCAAGAGTCTTTTCTTTGGGTTAAAACCAGGTAAGCTCAAACGGCTCAAAGACAAATGATAAACCAGTTCATGCATGAATAGTACTTAAATATACGTTCAAATTTTTTAGCTGAGAAACCAGGAGGTGAACGTGAATTAAAAAATTGGAAAAAATGGTGTACAGTATGGCATACGAATCAAGAAGCATTCCAAAAAGGGAAACAAATCCCTCCCGCACTAATGACTTGCGGGGAAGGATGGCGAAGGAAATTGGAGGACGTAGAACTTGTGCATCGAACAATTCACAATCATCATTTGGATGGATTTTACGATAGGAATACTGTTTATCCAGATCAAGTTGGGACGGGGAAAGAATGTGGGGATGGGGTTCAAGAAACATTAACAAGAGGTTTTTTTCGGGAATATCCTCCAATGGAAAAACTTCGAATTCCTAAGGATATACGAAAGGAAATGCATTTACCTCAAAGGTGTCCGCAGGGGAAAGGTATTCTTAATTAGAAGAATTAAAATCCAAAGAGTACAATTAACCATCATTACCGTTTAATGTTTATAGAAGACGAAGGGGAGAAAAAACTGCGCTGGAAATGGGAAAAATATTGGAACCGTTCGAAATATCTTCAGGAAACAAAGGCATTTTTACGGGAGGATATTGAGAAACATGGCCCCACTACCATTATTACAGACAAACTCATTGTGAAGGTATTTTTTCACGCATCCTCTTTGTATGCATGCCTTCCTGTTTCTTTGATCAATAATATATCCTAATACATTTATAGGGGAAGGCTTTACATCAGACAGAGAGAAAGTTAAAACCAGGAGATCCAGGCCACGGTTTAGCTCATCCAATTCCAGAATTAAGGCTTAGCCAAGAGTCGGACGGCCCAGCCACTAAAAATGATGCTCCAGAGTAAGTGAGAATCAATGTCAAAAAGTGACAACATTAACATTAAATAAATCGTCTTGTTTTACAGAGATAAATCTCCAATTTACACGGAGGAAAGAGGGCCGGTTCTCCTCATTGAGGGAAGAACATTCAAAGTATTACTTAGAATGCAAGCCCATACCACGGACAAGCCGTTGAGGGAAAACCAGTTTCTGTTGGATGTTATGGATCGATTTGCAACTACGACACGTACATAAATCTAATCCCTCGCCTAATTACATCAAATTATCTACCATGTATTTTTTCTTTTATTATAGGGAGCAAAGATATTCGATACATTTGCTTGACAAATCATGGAACAACTGCAATTAGATTCCAATGGCTTCGAGCCCCACCCAGTGCTGCAATTAGGAGTTTACTAGCAAATCCTGCCAAAATGCTTAATTTAAATGAGAAACCGCCAAATATAGATCAAACTTGTGATGAGCCCACATCAAAACTAAGCAATAAAGTAGGAGTTCATTTAACAACTTCAAGGAAAGTTGATCCCGCTCTGACCCGGACTTTAAGGATTATGAGGAACTGTGCTAGTTCAAGCAAAGCTTACGAAGATCTTTTGCTCTTGCTGGCATTTCGGATCCCCAGACTCAGGAAACTTCTAGTTAGAAGAACTGGGAGACAATTAGACAGGAAATCAAAACTAAGCAATAAAGTAGGAGTTCATTTAACAACTTCAAGGAAAGTTGATCCCGCTCTGACCCGGACTTTAAGGATTATGAGGAACTGTGCTAGTTCAAGCAAAGCTTATGAAGATCTTTTGCTCTTGCTGGCATTTCGGATCCCCAGACTCAGGAAACTTCTTGTTAGAAGAACTGGGAGACAATTAGACAGGAAAAGGCTTCCTATTCATATCCAGAAAATGTACATAGCAATGAAGGAAAAGAAAAAACTGGCGAGAATAATTAAGAGAAAAATCAAACCNGGAAAAGGCTTCCTATTCATATCCAGAAAATGTACATAGCAATGAAGGAAAAGAAAAAACTGGCGAGAATAATAAAGAGAAAAATCAAACCACGGCCATCCGCCCCGGTCAGTGAAACTTCCGCGGAAGTTGAGGAAGAAGGAGAAAACTGGGCAGATGAAAGTCAAACGGAAGAAGGTAAGCCTAATTTGGGTTTAAAGTTAAAAAAAACCAATATTGTGTACACTTCTTAACTGATTATTGCCTCATCTGTTGCCATTCTAGGCACTGTTTATACTCAAGACACGTGCCCATGTCAAAAATCCATCTCTTCCGGAAGATCCATGTTTGGGGAAGTTACTGAGGCGGGAGATTTTTTCAAGCCGATTAGAGCCAGAAGAATTTGTGAATGTTCTGATCCAGAACCAAACGCTCATTGTCAACCACATTTGGACCAAAGAAACCCAAGTTATGAACTGGATTGTGAAGACTACATCCCACCTCCACAAGCTACAGCTGACGAGGTGTCAATTGCAAGTACAAAATCATTTTTAGAAGAAGTTTTTGAATGTCTTGGGGAATGGCAAGAACAAGAAGCAATCGGGGAAGCTAATTTAGAAACACGTTCAATACCGGAGGGAGCCACTGAGAAATTCTACCCTTTAGGTTATGGAAAACCTCTGGTGTCTCATAAGAAGTGTCGTAGACCTCCTGCTCCAGACACAAAATATATAGCACCACCAAAACAATTTGACAATTGGCAGAGTGATCAGAGAAATTCATTTGAAACCGAAGAGTTCATCATTAATAGTGAAGACAATGAAGACGACGAGGAGTATCAAAAAGGGCCAGTCTTCCGCGAACTCGAAGGCTTCGAAGTGACAAGAGATTATGATAGTCAAACCAAACGTGCTAAAATATATGTAAGACTTCCAAAAGATGCAAAAACTGATGGTTGGGGAGAATGGGATAACTCGCGTCGCGATAGCCTTGTAACTCCACTTCGAGCCACACCAAACACACATCAGCTCAATACGCAAACTTTGACTCCAACGGAATTAGACCAATTACAAGGAAGGATGACTCCAACCCGACCAGAAGAATTGCCTGGAGAAACTGAATGGTTTGATTCAAGCAGAAAGGAAACTCAGGTTGAACAGGAGCAGACTCCACGCCAGGTAAATCCTTGAGACTTTACATCCATTTGATGAGTACTAAACAAGCGCTGATTTGATATTATTGTTTGATCAGAAAGAACTTGAGCCACCAATGAAGTTCATTAAGGATCCTTGCTTTGAGTTTCATTTTCGCGAGCTTCCCGGCATATTGCTTCCTGGTCAGACATTGGAATTCCCAATTATCTTCAGACCAAGAAAACCTGGATTTTACTTTGAAAACCTTTATCTCGTCACACATCCCCGCTTATGCGAAGCAACGTATGCACTGCGCCTGAATGGAATTTGTATGGATCCTGATTTCCCGATAAAATCATCCAAGAAAAATCCTCAGAAGGTAAATCAGTTTAAAATTGACAACGATAGTAATAGTAAACAAATATTACATGTATATGTACATATACAAATAAATATTACTACAATTACTTAATAGCTCGGAAATTGTCCGAACAAACCAGTGCTACAAACTAGAATAGAAAAGGTGGAGTCGGAAATGCAGGAAGAAATGGTCAAAAATCAAGGGCGGGATTTATTTGAAGCAATAATTGACAATGTATTTTATGTAAATGACACGCAAAAGTCAACTCTGCCATACGGGTAAACAAGTCCTCAATCATAAAATTTCCTATACAGCTATTGTTACATCATTATCTTTCATGCTACAGTAAAGTGACTACGGAGGGTATATTCTATGCGCACAATCCTGCCCTGTGCTATCATCACGGAGTTGCTGAAGATGCATTGAAAATTTGTTCGTCAACTGGCTCAGTTAATTGTTCCCATGTCAAGACTTGAGGAACCACACATTTGTTCCCTTAATATTGAGGTAAAGTCTTCAAATCAGAATTAGATATTTCACATCAACTGCTCATGTTCTCTCTTTCAGTCTTTGTATAAAGAGATTTTAAGGCCTGACGCAATATGCAATGATGCAAGTCTAAAAACCGATGAAGCGGAAACATTGTTTGCCAAACTTCATGCTTGCTCCAAAATACTCATTAAACCAAGTCCACTGAATGCGATACCTCTTGAAGATCAAAAGTTTAATTCATGCTACTGCATCCTTGACACATTAGTTTTTGAAGCAACGCGTGATATTGAAGGGATTGAAGATTCATATAACATTCCTGAATTAGCTGCAATCAATCTAGCAGCAATTGAGGATCGTATTCTCCGGCAAGAGACGCGACAAATTCTTCAAAAACAACAACAGGAATTCTTGAGAAAGTCTTTAGAAGTGGAACTTGAGGAAGAAGAGTTTGAGGATGAAGAACATGGCCCGGTAAGAAATACAATTAGTTCATTGGCGCTTTTAAAATCCATAAACTAAAAAAAATATTGCCTTCCAAACAGATTGTATCCCCCAAATAGAGTCCACGTTGGAACTCAGAAGGATTTGAATGATCCACCACCACCAGAGGAACATGAACCCGAAACAGAAACTGAAACCGATGCTCAATCTATACCCGATGACAAGAGGAAGAAAAAGAGCCGAAAGCCGAAAGCAGAGAAAAGTAAAAGTATGATGAAACTTAGTAAAAAGGGAAAAAAAGTCAAGGGTAAAAAAGAGAGGAAAGGGCATTCCAGTAAATCGAGTAAATGGGAATCTATCGCGACAGTCATAGAAGAAATACCAAATGTTCATACTCCGTCCCCAGTTAAAAGCCCAGAAAAAGAAATTGAGGCAATTCATGAGACAGTTGAGTATACTGAAGAGTATGTTGGGGAGGACAATGAATCCGTCCAGATCATCCCAGAAATGAACAGAGTTTCACGTGGAAGTCAAACTGATCAAATATTCCTGACCCCAGAAATTCAAGAGAAAATAGACAAAGAATTTGAGCGAATTCAACATCGTAGGAAACATCAGGCAACAAGAGTTGTGTTTGAAAATCATCTTGCTTTGGGAATTGAACGGATGCTTTTCCGTAATAGACAATATGAAGTATATGAATAATTATAAGACCAGTGATTACATTGTTCGTCCCTCTAATGAATATCACATGTAATTACCGAACAGACTCCACAAGAACAACAAAGTTTCTAACAATTGATAATAAAAACACCATTTGAAACTAAATCCAAATGGACATGTTAGGTTGCCTATGAAATATTTGGTTTCACATATGACGTCAAACCTAAAACCTTCATTCAAGTTCATCAAATGTCCCGTGTTCAAATTACATTTCACGGTCCACCCAAAAATTCATAGTAACGAAGGCAGTCATGTTTTGGTTTTTTATATACTGGTTCAAACTTACAACGAAAAAAAAACACTCCTAATCCATCAGTTCCTTCAAAATAGGACTGTATCAATAATTCATAATGTGAGTCTTTTGAGTGAGGATAAATGTTAACTTTAGCATTCCTCCTGTCGTGTCACCTTCCAACAAGGACAAATTGAACCTACACATTGAATTTCCAGTCCAAATGAAGGTCGAAAAATGTCAATTGGCAACTCAGCTATTTCCAATAGTTCCAGTTCTAGTATTGGCAAGTGCAAAAAAAAAAACGTGGTCAAGTAAGTGACACGCACTCACAATATCATTGTGCTTGAGAAAACTTAAAAATCGGATTATCGAACTTTCTATGCGTTCTCATCATATTTTGAATGGTTAACTTTTACGCCAGGAAAGTTACCCTCCTAAACTTGAAATTAATTATATCAAGTTTTTTTCTACAAAATCATCTGTTTTCGTCGTAATCTCCGTGACAAATAAACCAGTCACTTCATGAAATAATTCGGTTAATTTAGTGCATGGCTGTACTGGCGCAGACCACACACGGCCATGTCCGATCGACCTACTCCACATAGCAAGAAGTCAATATGACAATTGAGAGAGTGACCAGCCGCCTTTGCAACATGGTTTAACTATAATGCTCCAGATAGTCGCCAAATGTTGGACTGAAACGGAAACTACTCCAAATTCCCCAAAAATTGTCATAGTCTTAAATCATGAAACCCAGTGACCACAGTAGCCGGGACTCGTTTGTACTAGGTACGGGCTGTAAAAGTGACCAGGTGCTATTGACTAAAATTAAGTAGACGCTTCTTGCTTTCACTTTCAAGCTTTTATTTCCCAGCCATTCTCATGCAATCCATGTAGAAATAAATTCAAATATCGGTTGGTTGTTACTCATTAATGCGAAGGCTTGCCTTGCTTGCATTCACATTCATTTACGATTCAGCATCCCATTAACAACCATGCTATTTCACTTCCAAACTCATTAAAAATGGAAGTAAACTAACTCTCTCTTATAAAATAGAAATATTATTGAAAATAATGTCCGCATCCTGAAATTGAGCTCGGAATGAGGCTTGAGGGATCGATCATCTGCTTGCAACAAACACATTTGACACGGTTTAAAAATATTATAATTCGATGCCAGTGTTCAAAATACTTCCGGATTAATTTCCATCACGTCCTGGATTTGTGCGTAACGTATAATTAACTCACTACAATGTTTTAGATTTATGACTCAAACCCGTTTCCAGCCTGTATTTTCTAATGAGTTGCATAGCCAATGCAAATATTGTTGTATTTGGGCCATCCAAATAAGCACTACGTGCATGAAAAATTTAATTACAAATGAACCTGACTCAAAGCATGACATTTACACGTGTTCAAATTAAACCGTTTTAAAACGACACTTCTATTATGACTTTACATGTGTACTAAATTCACAACAGTAATAAAATCTAATTTCGTTCTTCCTGGTCGTTCATTCTTTAGCCAGGCGTTGTTCAATTACGATCGAGTTGACAATCAATTAAAACAATGGCCTTTGTTTGCTTGCCTTGGGCTTTGTACAGTTTTAAAAATAATATACATTTCCCTTACTACTGCTCCAGTTAACAAGATTTAAAAAGGAACTTTTACGGTACTTGTTAGCTTAGCTTGGCCTAAATTCTTTCCTATGAATAATTTGGACAAACAGTGAATTTCTAAATTGTAATATTAACTCTTTCAAATTAAACAATGCCTTCCTTATCTTGCAAGAGTGCTTTTATTTCTATTTACACTTTTGAAGAATTATATAGTAGACTCTTCACTCGCCCTGACCCCTGTTCGAACGGAAAGCATATGTAATCTACAAAAGGAAGACTGTCAAGCAAAAAGCGAAATCCGCTGTGTATAATAAACGCATTCATGAGTAAATTCAAATCTACTATTCAAAGCATGTTAATAACTACGTCGTCTGTCATCCATTGTATTTTCTATTCAATAGTTGAAAAACTAGGATTTCCACTTTTAACTATATCAAGTAGTACAACTCCAAATCACATATATACACATGGAGTGCAATAGACGACAAGACAAAGTGCAATCTCATGCACTTTATCAAATAAAGTGAAATTGATGAAATTATTATTGTCGTAAACGAGTCCTTCCAAATAATAAGAAACTAAAAAAACTTGAAGTGTGGCGTAAATTAGGCAATTGGAAATCCCTACATCACTCCCTCATTTTACTCATTAGTCTTCGTTGAATGTCAAAGAGTGCATTGGTCTGGTAAACAATTGCATTCAATTGCACATTTGGTTTGACAGCCACCTACTTCCCACTGCAAGTTTTCGGGACATTTTCTTCAAGACGAGCAGGAATGATAGACAGAGGAGTAAACTCGTTGAAATGATCCGTCAGCTTCCTTTCAAACCCAACCATTTGCGAATTTACTTATTCTGTGCACAACACATTATCTATTTTTCAAACAAATTTTTTTCCCACCCTAACATGGTCAAAAGAGAAACGGATCAAGGGAGTGAGTAGTGTATTTTCCCTTAACCTTTTTGTGTATTGCAAGTCGTGCCTTGGGCAAAGCCAGAGTAACTTACTACTACTAACTGGATTTGTTAGCACTTCTCGGAGCAGTAAAATATGGGTCGAGTTTTTGTCCCTGTCAAAGTAACGGAAGACGTTCCTTAGTATCTACGCCTGTCCACAAGAAATGCAATAAAGTAATGTAATATGTGCAACGACTCACTGCATGGCGTCTGTCCGAAGTACGAGTTAGAAGCAAAATAATAAATCCATGTTAGTACGGACCCACTCCATGTCTAAAGTATATGTAAGCACGTATTGGATCGTCGTAAATGAACGAGACCTTCATTTCATTCCAATCTCATTAAGAGGGCTTGTCCATCACGTATGTATGTGGAGGAACACAGGGAAACAGAAAAAAAACGTCTACAGATTGGCGTGAATCAAATTGACCTTTGCAGAATAAATAATACAAAAAACTGGTTGGGCAAGAACACGAGCAGAGCAATGCAACAGAGTGCAGGTTTACTTGGCAATTCCGCCCAAGTCTAATCCTAATGCAATGCATAAAATCACTGTGTTGTAAACCAGTATTGTTGTGAATGCTTCAAAGCTGTGCTGGAATTAGTTTTACTAGGAAAGGATTAAACAAATTTGAATTTACTAGATGATAGCCTTGAAAAAAATGTATACATCCTTTTTCAAGAATCACGTTAATGGTGCAATGAAGAATAATTGCTGGTAAGCTACAATGTGTTAGTATGATAAATTAAAAAAAACATTAAATAGGTATAGCAAGGGATAAGAGATTTAATTTAATTATTTCATTTTCTAAGGAAGATGTCCTAATACCGAAGTAGTAGACTGGCTAATGAACAACCTTGGAGGCCTTGGACATACAATGCAATGTCTTTTTGAATGGAAATACGACGAACATTTAATTATGCAACTTGTGTAATTTCATCAACGCTTGACGACAAATTTACTATTTCTGTAGAGCTGCACTTGCCACAACAAGTAATCTCAATCTGAAATTAATTCTCTCGGATGTCAAATATTAGATGGATTGAGTAATCCACCGCACCCTATGCAATTGTGAATACAAATCCTCGTATTGAATTGAATCTTGAAGACAAACCACATGTGGCGTGGTGGAAAGGTCAGGTGGAACGCTAACAACATTTCATGTATCCGGTAGGCATACTACACCATACTCAATCTTCTCATACATAATACGTATGAATTGCTTTCGGCAGAACAGATACGATCTTTTGATCTAAGCCTTTAATAAATGAGATTGAATAAATAACTGCCACACGTAAACAAGCCATCAATAAAATCATTTACTGAAATCAAGGTAAGCTCATAAAGAAAGGGCACTTGAGTTTTTTATATTAAAAGCAAGACAATGATTTAGTGCCAACTACATTTTGGATCATTACATTATTGGAGTATGAGTCAGCATTATTAAAATAATGGAACTATGGAACACCCCGTTGTTCTCCACTTTCAAACTCAATCTGAATTCACCTACATACTTAAGTTTATGTTAAGCAATATAAATTAGAATTGCGCAATAAAACACAGAAGTTCACGAGTTGACTTTCAATAGAATTACAACCATCCCTCCTTTCTAACCACGACAAGAGATATACGAGAGAACCTGGACGGCACGCTAAGCAAGTAAGGAAGGTAGTAAATTGGATCAATTTCCAAGAATCCTGAATTTGGGAGATTAGACTGACAGACCATGAATCTCAGAAAGTGTGCATGTTCAAAATCAAAATGCAGTCCACCAAAATGGTAATGACGTTAGGTTTCCTTTCCTTATTAATTCAAAGTTCCACATTTGAACTCTTAAATCGTTTAAATTGTTCATTAGCGCACATACCACATTTCAATTCATCAAAACGAATGCATTTGTCCCATCCAAATGCAATACGAATAGAAAAGAAAAACCCACTTTAAAAGCTTTTGCTCTAGAGATCGATTAATGATCCCTTAATTTGTCGCTCTACTTTCTTTGCAATGTTATGGATTATGTTATTAGATATCAAGTAATCATCATCCCAACATTTGAGTGACTGCTATTAATTAATTTTCAATTATCTAGCGCATACCTTGGACTGAACAAATGAGTCTTTGCGTGTGGATAGGGAAATGAAATTAACGTACGAATGTACATGAGATGAATTGAATACCCTTCCTCTTGAAAATTATAAGAACCGTTTAATTTATGGCGAGTGACGTGCCTGTCTTTACGAATTATATATGCTTTGATCGTCCACTTGGGGTTAGCAATTAATTATCCTCACATGTTCAGTAAAATTCTCCATCAAATAAAAAATGCTTAAATTCAGAAGAGTCCATTCTAGTTTTTGTAAAAACACCGCCAATGAAATGCGCCTTGACATTCCTTGCCAAAATTAATGTCGCGGAACAGAAATGCACTTACAAGAGTTAATAGTAAAACTTGTGTTTTGGTGGCAGTTCGGAGTAGTCACGTCGTGTCCATTAAAACATGGAATTAAAATTCAAATGAATCATCCCTGAGAAGAAAGCAATGCGGCCAATACATTAAACTCAGACTCATTCCTTAATGCAGTGAAATAAAATTGACGACCAAGAATTATACTGATTGCTAATATACGCATTCTAGAAAACTTTACTTCGCTAGAATAAATCCTGTGTCCAATAAATCGAATATTTTTATAGCATAGTTCACAAATGCCACAGGAAGACAGGAATTGGATTATTGCTTCACCACCACCATTGTCATAACTTGACTTAGACTAAACACTGGATCTCAGCAATGGGAAGTCAAATTGGAAAATTACATATGGGCTCACTTCCTGATGCCAATTAACTGCAATTTAAAACAATCAAGGGCAAGTAAGTTAACTAATTAAGTGCAACCCATATTATCAAAGTACAATCTGACCTTCTTTCTGAATATAAATTTGCAACTTCTCAATCAAAATAGTTTCTCACATGTGTTACAGACAAATGAGTTATTATTCACTTTATAAAAATTTCAACAAATTAACGTCATCCTACCTGTCTATTAATAAAAGCAACGGTTTTACTAATTGTTAATCCCAGTGATTAATATTTAATGACAAAGCACCATACACACGGCAAAGCATATACATGAATGCATTGGTATAACACTCTAATGAATAAAATCAAAAATCAAAAAAAAATCAAAAACAAAATCTTGGCGTTAAATCGCACGAGTACATACAAAGTTGTGGTGAAGGTTTCGATCTAAAATAGCCCAAAGCCTAAGTCATTCCACCGCGGCAGTTATGACTGTTGTTGAATTTCGTAATGCCCATTGCTCATTTCCGCCTACCTTCACAGTCACTCTTTACTTAATTTAATATTAAACCCATATTTGTAGCTTTGATTCTCATTCACATGGACTAAGGTTAGCCAACCATGAATCCCTAAAGCGCAGCTCTGTTGAGTGAGGTTTTGCCTTATTGGCTATCTTTAGCTACACAAACGACCACTTTTCAGTGTTACACATTTACATGCTAGTCAAATGACGAGGCTATGGCTGAGAATGCGTTCCCACTAGATTCAGTTTCACGCTCTCGTTTCCATTTTACTCAGTCAAATTAGATACAATGCCAAAAACAGAACATACTAAACGAGACATGGTTGAGGTTTTGAATAACACAGATTTTTCAGGTTAATGACATGTATTACATATGGTTGGTAGTGACAAGTGCACAGGGTATGGCAACGTGTCATTAATTTATGACATTTTATGAAGCCATTTTCTTAATAAGGTCGACAGTGCAGTCGATGTCATTTATCCCCTGACCTAATGCCAGACTTAATACCAGAACTGCCTGCTCAAAATTTGAGTTAGAAAATTGTTGAGACTTTAAGATAAGAAAATACAAATAGAGGGGATGGAGTCATCGAACAAGGGGCATGTATGTCATAATGTTAACAGAACTCGAAAATCATTTCACTTTGTGTGCCAAACGTTATCCAAAACACACATTTTCAAGCTGACTGGTGCCGCTTATTTCCGTCGGATTTCAAGCTTCAGACCCTTCCCTATACTAGCCTGCCTAAAAACTTGAAAGATGTCTTTAATTTGAATCTTTTATGTTTGAGCTCCCGAACAAGTGGCGTTCTTCCAACCACGTCACTCAAAAACACCATGATGCTCTTTCTTACTTCCCTGCTAGTTGAGTGTAATACTCAACAAAATTTAACTTGAAAAGACCCAACCAGTCATACGAATTACGAAACTCGATTGAGTCATCCACCCATTATGCACACGAGCATCAGTAGTTGAGTGTAATACTCAACAAAATTTAACTTGAAAAGACCCAACCAGTCATACGAATTACGAAACTCGATTGAGTCATCCACCCATTATGCACACGAGCGTCAGAAAACTGTCATTGTAGAATTCATGCACGTGTAAATAAATCCGAAAAATAAAACTTTTCAATGCACACAACATTATTTTGCGCATTGCATGCGTTCCAATCTATGAATTACTACATTTACTTGAATACACCTTGCAGATTTAAACAGTAGCCATGCATTCCTGATGCGTGCGACGTGTAAAAATGTATTTGGTCTGCTATAACTCTTTGCTGTCATAGAAAAAATAATAAAAAGTGAAACTGAATATCAAGTGTACTTGGCACACCACCCACCCCACCCAAACCTTAAGAGTTTTGGTTGCGAAACAATTGTTTGCAACAATGGATTCTTCCTTTACTTTTAGTGTGGGAGCACCTATGTTGTCCATCCGCGGTTCATAACACTGTGGGTAAATTTTTTATCTCTGGAATCTTATAGCAACTTCCTCTGACACTACTAGTACTTGTTTTGGACGAAGTGAGCTGTGTAGCATGATTACAGCGTTTGCATGCATGGCTTGGGTATGAAAGGAAGACCAGAAAAAAATCCTCATGAAAGAAAGAAGACTGTTGTCTCTGGAAGCCCTCCATTTCTCAGACACTGAACTTAAAAACGTGGTTCAGGTTCATTATCTTATTCCTACCTTAAGACAACCCTATTCACCAGCCTCCCCTGATAATGTGAACGTGTGAATGGTTTGCTGTTGCCATCATGGTGGCAGCGATGATCCTAATCCCTGCCATGGGACTAAAAGTCACCATCGTGTTCGTTTTGGTGGTGCATCCTTACGGGTTTCAACGGAAATTTGAGTTGTATTGTTAAAATATGACGAAGAATACGGCCAAGTTGATGTGCAAATGGTATATTAAGAACTGGCGGAAGTAAAAGGTGTGGCGCAAAAATGGTCTTCGTTCACATACGTCAATTCTAGATCACGATTTTTTTTTGAATTTCTAACTTAGGATTTAGCTGAGCGTTGTATGGCAACTTAAAAAGACTTTTCATGAAAGTAGCAATAAGTAGCTGTGAGCTTCTTTCGATTTCGACAACACAGCAATAACCAATTCTACACACTGATAAAACTCAGTTCAGAAAACTGAAACACTCCAGTGTGCAATCATCCGCATCAAGGAATTCTTTCTCGTCAACCGATCTGAGAACTTTGCTATCCGGTTGGAAATCTATCGGCTTGTCATTTTCTTCCCCAATCTAATGACTAGGTATCATTGCTACTGATACTACTGAATAATAAAAACGCAATTGCATTGCCTGTTTTTTGTTGCCGAATAATATTTCTCCTAATCCGCATATGTGATGTGCGAACCACAGCAGGAGCAGGATCTGATTCACACGGCACAAGTCCAGTCAAAAAACGCCTTCCCACAAAGACAAATGAAACTAGGCTCAACTCGCTTCATGCAAATGTAATCCATCCACCTGTTGAAATTTGCTGTACAAACAAAACACTAGCACATTGGCATACGCAAAATTCATCCTTCTCTGCATGCGAATTCCTATCAGAATCAGGACGACGCAGAGCCAATCCCAGTAGTAGAGCAGAGCAGAAACGCAGAATTGCAAATATCCGAGTCGGTTCAATGCGCGAATAAGTGTTTGTTTACGTTTCTCTGCTTTAAGCCCTGGCACTTCATATTCCTCGCAAATGTTTATATAGACCCAATAGTAAGTGTTTTACAAACACCTGAAGATTATTATTAATCAAGATTTAAGTAACTCACCGATAAATCCTAAGGAGCAGTAGCGTGTCTTGTCCTATCCTGTCTTAAACTCGCGGATCAAGCGTGGTCCGTATAACAAAACTCACACAATCCGATTCTGTAGATGTAGATACCAAAGAAGAGGAAAATATTGACTTTCTGAGCACTTTAATATTTGTAAGAAAGCAGAAAGAAACTTTAGTTGAAAAACCTGTCTTGTCGAGAGCGCGAAGGGAACTGATCGGACTTTTGGATTCATTCCTCCCAGTATGCATGTATGCATGTATGTAGAGCCGTGCCGTGCCCTGATACACATTTCCTCGCACCCACATTTTACTTGGCAGGGAAAAACAAACGCGTCGTGCTCCTTCCTTCTACAGCGCGGCTCCTAGTTTCAGCTACAGAAAAAAAATATCAAGATTTATTTGGAATTCCAATAATTTTTGAAATTATGAAACACCTGACTGAGTAGTTTTTATTAAAAATGGATGACTGAATAGCAAATCTCGTGCTCAGAATTATTGGTATTTTGGTATGTACATACATTTAGGATTGCTCATGTTGTCTTATATGAAACATGCAGGCGCAGGCACGCTTTTGCAGTTTTTTAAATTTTCCATAAATTTTTGTGTGATTACAATAAGTATTAGCGTATAAATTCAATGTGCAGTATTGCCACAGTGTACACATACGGTTAAAGCACTGTCATGACTTTCAATTAAGATTACCGCCTACAACATCTGCATTACTGTACTAATTACGATGTTCATTCAAGTATCCACAAAGACTAATTAAGGCTCGAAACATTTAACCCGCAAACTCGACAGTTCACTAACTCACTTTTGCTGCAACAGCAGTACGGCGTGCAGTAAAGGGCATTCGTGCTACGGATTATGCTTGCTGTAGGCGAGATGTCCACAAGGATGGTCATTTGATATGAAGAATTGAAACTCTTTCCGTTTTTGCTAAGAATTCAGACAAATTCTTAAATGCCAATATCACACAAAACAAGATCACTCACAAATGAATAAACCACTCAAAATCAAGTTACAGCAAATTGAAATTGCAAAGTAAATATTAAATATCAAATTAGTAGAGGTCTTTCAGAATTGAATTGTCAAGTCAAAATTGAACTTGCATGCTACTGCTACACATTTAGGCCATTTGCCTAATGAAACGGTAATCATCTATGATGGTATTTTTATGTATTTAATCGGACCGTCAACGTCCAGCATGCACAAACAATGCAACATGCAGGTTGCAGAGCAGATGCAAATCGGAATATTAAGTTTCCACACGTAAAATGTTGAATTGACTGCAATAAAACACAAATACTAATTCGTGCATCTAAAGCCAGAGATTTTTT